>JANHFT010008901.1:27047-44145 GCA_032467955.1 Pseudoxenodon macrops
AAGGAAGAAAGGAAGAAAGGAAGAAAGGAAGAAAGGAAGAAAGGAAGGAAGGCTAGTTGTCAGCTAAATAACCGATTTCTCAGAATGAAGTTCAGAAAATGATAGGAAATGGACCAATCTGTATGCAGCATTGGGTTTTCAAAAGTTTAAAGATACTGCTTCAGTTTTATGCATAATATGAGAGTGGGAAGGATTTCTGAGTCATGATACTGAGAAACCTATTAAAATCATAACATGTGGAAAGTAACATCCAGAGAACAAAAGAAACACTGAAAGTCCCCTATTTCTTTGTTGATGACAACACAAAAGCCTAAAATGCCGCCACTTCAGCTGGCTTTTTCTGCTGTTAAGTAATGTGTTCTTAGTAGTCTCTATGCCCCAAGCATAATTCTTATATAGTTCTACAATCCATATAATTAAAATCCCACACTTCACAGTTTGTCAGCTCCAGTTTCCTTCCTGCAATTATAAATCGCAACATCCTGGATATGAGGACAGAAAAAATATATATATTCTATACTTTTATGCCTGCAGTTATGCATAAGCATAGGTGAGGTTTTGACTTTGGTTTTGTATTGCTGTCAGAAATACAGCTCAGTATAGAAGTCCTAGAGAGAAATGGTCTGACTGCATAACAGAACATTATACACACAGGGTTCTTTTACCCATAATGGAACCGTATCACAATTTGGGTAACTAGAATATGTGCTCTGTGATAGAGGTACTATCAGCATGAAGAGTTGCCAAGCCACAGAAGCCACTCAGTGATTCACATACGTGATCCACTTCTGCTGTTTAACCTGCAAGGAGAAAACTAGCATGCTTACAGAATACTAATTGCTCAAAGTAGGATCCCAGCATTATTGAACTAAATCTTCACATCATGCAGGAAAAACATATTTATCAGACTATCCTTGAAGACCAATTGGTCCCCAATACAGTGGCATGTACAGTGATGGGTTCTTCTAGTTTCACTCTCATTAGACTCCTGTTGCATGAGCTGCACTGGCTTCCAGTTTCTATGCAGGCACAATTCAAGGTGCTGGTTATCAACTTTAAAAGCCTTCATAGCACGATACCAGATTATTTGTAGGATCACCTGTCCCAGAGAGTTTCTGCCCGTCCTACAAGATTGGATAGGTTAAGGATACTCCAGGTCCCTTCCCAGAAATGTTATCATCAAGTGAGATCTCAGAAACATGTCTTTTCTGCTCTTCCCAGAGGTGGGTTCCAACCGGTTCAGACCAGTTCTATAGAGTAGATAGTAAGTCGCTGGTGACGTCACGGAACCAATTCTGGTCTGTGGACACCGCCATCATTTGGGGGGGGATTTTTTTATTTTATTTTTTTCAGATGTTTTTTCTTCTGTGCATGCGCAGAAGCCGAGTTTGGCACTCTGCATGCGTCACCATCTTGTTTTCAGCCTTTTTGGGGGGGATTTTTGGAATTCTTTTGTACTGCGCATGCATGCTCATGCGAAGCACGCGCGCAGCCACGCGGCGCAGGAGGCAGCGAACTGGAGGCGAGGTAAATTAGAAGCCACCCCTGGCTCTTCCCCTACCTTGTGGAATATCATCCCCCTGGTGATCCAGGAGGCAAGACTCATGTCAATCCTCCAAGGTAGATCAGACTAAGAAACCAAAGTTATGAATACTAGTACTACCTTTATTCTAGTGTTACTATAATAGAGTCCGAATGTGCCTCCCCATTCTCTCCTTTTATCTTCAAGAGAACTAGGAAAGGTCATGTCTGAGACACTTTCTCAAATTACATTTCTGCCTTAAACCCACATTTCTTTCATCTTGGTTATGGTTCTTCCTTCTGTTCTTCAAGGTTACTTTTAAATCGCATGACACTAGAGTGGGTACATAGAGAATTAAAATTTTAAAAAGTAACTGTAACTTACAAAGTGAATTTCCAAGACAATGTAACACACAGCCATGAAAATCATTCCATTTCTAGGTACCACAAAATGACATATTCTAATCAAAGGATCTGGAGAATGCCTCATTTAGCTTGTGTTATATACAGTACCATCCATCGCAGCCTGGTCTCCATCCCACATTATTCTGGATATAAGAATATTAACAACCAGAGTTCTCAGAGAAAGATATTTGCTCCACCTGCTGCATATATGATAATTTCAGATTTCCTGAATATTTCCAAAGAATGATAGTGACAAATTTGAAAATTTAACTTATTCACCCATGGTATAGCCATTTGTTTTACTGAAAGATTAGAAATGAACCATATTGCAAGCAATGGACTGAAACTACAAGTGTCCAAGTAGCAAAAATGTAGGTATCTGACATGACACCTACAATCATTTCAGAAGCTACTGTTATTCTCCTATAGCACTGCCAGTGGAGTAGAACATGAATTAAGTTTGGTCCATACTATTAACAACGCTTTCCCAGCACAGCAAAATAAGATAAGAAATAATAGAAGGTTAACAGGAAGAGAGTAATCCCAAAAGGCAACTGGGCTTTCTTGATTTTTTTTCTTTAAAAATGTTTCACTTCTCATCCAAAAAGCTTTCTTTAGTTTTAACTTCTTGGATGAGAAGCAAAACATTTTATTTTTATTTTTTATATTTATTTATTTTAAATCTTTACACCACACACATACACAGCTTACAGGTTCTGCTGTCAGAGTACATGTTCATACTTTTATAACTGCATAACATATATAGCATTATATTTGTTCGATTATTAATTCCATTTCTCCATCAGGTTTACTCAATTTCCTCCTCTGTTCCCTTTCTCCTATTCTATTTCATCCATTTTTGCAACAACCTTCCAACCTTTTCCCACTTTCTTCCTTCTCTCCTCACTCTACTTCTCTTACCCATATCTCTCTCTCATCACCTCTCCCCACCTCCCCTCTCTCTACCTCCTTTTCTACTTCCCTTCTCCTCTCCTCTTCCTCCTCCCACCCATTCACCCTCCTCTGTTGTTGCCTCTTCTCATCCACTAGCACCCGAAAAGCACGTCCTTCGCTGGGACGTTGGCCACGCCCTCCCCTTCACAACTTAAAGAGGTTGTCCAATTGACATCAACTGCCAAATGAAGGTTGTTTCTGATGAGGACTGTGTTGATGCGAATGTATGTGTCACCTGGCCAAAAAATGCAAAAATTATGAAACTGGGAAGAGCTGATTTGTGTGGATAAGAATGAAAGGGATGATTGCGCAGTAACCAATGGTTTTCAAATGAGAAAGATTGATGAACTAATTAAGGACAATTGCAGATCGGTTAAAGAGAAATTGCTTTCAACTTGATGTTATACAGGGACTTGTGGATTACATCATTGAAGTTGTTCGATTTTTGTGTAAGATGTGTTTTTTCAATGCTGATGGCGGAGATAAAAACTTCAAGAGTTGAAATTTACCAGCAATTGTTGTCATTCCACAAGAATGCAGGTAAGTAATCTTCACAGCATCATGACAGCCAGTAAACATGATTTCTTCATTATGATCCAGAGAAGCAGCAATGCCATGAATATAATTACAAAATGAAGAGAAAAATTTAAAACTGGACATTGGTAGGAAAAATCATGGTTACAGTTGTTTTGTGACATGGTTAATGTTATTCAACCATACTTATTTCATTAATTTTATTTATTCATTTTCATCAAGCATGTATTAGATAACAGATACAAGTATAAACATGATTATGAATACATGAAATGGATACGAATAAAATGTGGAGGACTCTTCTCGTGAAATATCTCTGGACTCGTTCGATTGCATTAATGTCTGATATGTAGTGTGGGTTCCAGACAGATGAGCTGTATTCAAGAATTGGTCTAGCAAAAGTTTTATATGCCTTAGTTAGCAGTCCACTATTGCCAGAGAAAAAGCTATGCAACCTTAGGTTAACTTAGATTTCATTGAACCTGGAAATCTGGAATGTGGCACTCAGAGTGTTACATTGCAAATTCAAGTCTTGAAGCAATGATTAAGCAGAGTTGGAAAACACGAGAAAGAAAATTGGCTGCAATATACAGTGCTAGGCATTACACCTCATGAATAAACCAAAAGGCAATTGAAAAACTAGATCTCACTATCTTAATCTATCCACCAGGCAGTCCATTTGCTGTTATGCAATTTTTACTTTTTGAAAAAATTGAATGGATACCCTCCTGGGCATCTGTTCGATTCAAATCAGTGGTGGGTTGCTGCTGGTTTGGACTGGTTCGCTAGAACCAGTAGCGGAAATTTCCCCCCGCTTGCTGAACCTGCAGTGATGGCCAGCTAGAAACACCCCCAAACTGGTCCTCCAGCTTGAAATTTGTCCTCCATAGCAAAATTTACTTTAAAATGTGCTTGCGCAAAGCCTCCTGCGTATGCGCAGACAATTTTAACTGGGGAGCGACAGGGGTGCAAAATGTGCACTTCTGGTGCGACCCTGAACCGGTAGGGAAGGTAAGAGGAACCCACCCCTGATTCAAATGAATAAGTGGAAAGAAATGCCAGGACCCCTGGTTGAAGAGACGAAGGGTGGAGTTCTTTCATAAAATATTTAAGAAGCTTTTCTGTAATTGGCAGAAGCATATAGTGAATGGTGATACAGAAAAATAAACACAGTAACAAAAGAGTTTGATTCAAGAATTATTGTCCTGTTGCATTTATTAAAATAACCCTATTTAAACTACAGTTATGGAGGTGGAGGTATTATTTTTCATTTATCCTTCATAAATAATAGCAGGCTTCTATCGCTCAAGCTTTTCCCAGTATGGATATAATAAAACATCCTGATTATAATCTTCATCTTAATTTTGATGGCTTTTAAGAGTAGGAATCAAATATATATCTTGTCATTTGCACCCCAAAAATCTCTTTTGCTAAAAGAAACATTGATTAAAAAGGTGTATTGGTTGAATCTAAAAGTGAAATTTGTAAGCAAATTCATGTAAGAGTGATTTGATGAAGTCTCCCCCCCAAACATTAGTTTCAGCTCTAATTGTTACCAGGCAGGCAAAAGTAGAGCATTAAGAGATAACATAACTAGTCCAATCTGACCCCAAAAGGTCAAAAGAAAACTAAACAATTTTTTTCATAGCACTTGCTTATTTAAGGTCCATAGCAGCTAAGTTTCCTTCTAGTTGCCTCTGACATATGCTGTTGTTTGATTATCCCTTTTTTAATAAAATAAAATAAAATAAAATCTATATACTGGGTGTAAGAACATCAGGAGAAAAGGAAGGAAAACGTATCTAAGAAACTCAGCCAACCAAGGGTGACGCCAATGGAATCCAAATGTCATTGATAAAGACTTACATTAAAATGCTCACTGCTTTACATTAATTTCTCACAAGATTTATGGAGGTCACTGACTATCAAAAAATGCAAGTCAGGGAGCAGAATGCAGGAGGGAGGCTGAGAGAAAACTTTCCTTAATTTTGATGGTATCTTTTAACCCCTTTCTTGACATAAGGCACCAGATGTTAAACACGATAAAGATAGTGCTGTAGCCAAGTCATTTTTCCATATATTTGATGGTTGTCCATAAAAGCCTACTTGATACTGAGCTTGGTTAATCTTTTAGAAAACCTTAAAATCAGACTTGAAAAGGGTCATTTAAGCCATTGAGGGCCAACCACTTCTCAGGGTTGGAATCAATATTGCAACATCCCTGACAATTGAACCAGGGGTGGGTTCTAACTTACCTCGCTGCCAGTTCGCTGCCTCCTGCGCCGCATGGGCGCGCGCATGCGCAGTAGAAAAAAACACCGAAAAATTTCAAATAAAAGGCCAAAAAGAACGTGGCGATGCATGCGCAGTGCTGTAAACTCGGCTTCTGCGCATGCACAGAAGAAAAAACCCCAAAAAAGTGAATAAATTCCCCCCCCCAAAAAAAAACCATGGTGGCACCCACGGACCAGAACAGGTTCTGTGATGTCACCAGCGGCCTACTACCTACTCGGTAGAACTGGTCCGAACCAGTAGGAAGCCACCTCTGAATTGAACCCACCTAAAAAGGGGGAGCCCATTGCATGCCTGGTTATTGGCCTCCTAAAAACTGTTCAGGAAGGGTTTAAGCATAATCTCTCTTTATATTACCTTATAACGTGCTGCTACATTGATTGCTGATTTAATTCAGCAGACTGATATAACTACTTCTCTGGAAATGGTTTGCATGAGTAACTAATAGCTAGGAATATTATTGATGTATTTTAGCTTCTTCTGTCTCCTTTTAGCTCTTGACCCTTCAGGGGTAAATACAAGACTTCTAAAAAAAAAAGATGAGAAGGAATTGCTCCTGAGGGAAAACATGTCCATGTTTTCTAATTTCTGCCCCTTTTGAGAATCCTTGAAAGTCTGTCTTTACTGTAGTTTAAAAAGCAAGTGTGTCTATGTGTATGCCTGTGTGTGTCTAGGCATATGACGATCAAAATCACTGAATGCTGAGAGGGCTAGGATGCTGGGTTAGTGACAAAACAAATTTGCCACAAATCGTGTTACAAAAGAACAGCACGACTTTGAACTAAACTGGAGAACTGTTCCTATTCATCATTCCTTTGTATTGGAACCTCTACCTTCTGCCTGACATGTTCAATATCTAATTGGTATTCTGACACTTGAGATAAGCAAGCATCTGTTCTGTCCATGCTTCTTGGAAGCCTTTTGTTCTGCAGAAAAGTTGGAGTTCAAGGGATGCAGTTTAGCCCGATGCGTGAGATTCATGCCATTGTTCGTTCAGCTCCTCGCCACTACAGTGGCCCAGGCTGGGTGTGGGGCGATTGCTTAAAAAGAGAAATGTGAAGACTTTTTCTTTCCCTCAAATGTCACAAAATAGTCTGCTTTCAGATCTTCAGAATCAAAGAAACTTTTGGATGAGAAGCAAAAAGTCTTCAAGAAAAAAAAAAGGAAGAAAAATCCAGTTGCCTTTTGAAAAAGCACCTGGAAAAAGCTACCCGCATTATTTATTTGGGGCCTAGATTCATTTTTGCATGCTAGAATTATGTATTTTGGTTTGCAGCATGTGCAACTTCCCATGTAGTTGTTGTTAGTGCCAAGCTCTTTAGAACTCTTTAAAGCAGCCATGTCTTTGGCCCAGACCATGTACCTATGCTACATGATCTCCAGTCAAGATTTTATTTTATTTGTCAAGCATGTATTAGATAACAGATATAAGTATGAACATGATTATGAATACATGAAATGGATACGTGAAAAGGGAATATTAGGACAGGGATGGTAGGCATGTGAGGACGACAGTAGACAGTCTAAGGTTCAAGTTTTGGGGGTTTGGGGAAGAAACTACAGTGTCAGGTAGTGTATTCCAGGCTTTGACAACTTTGTTACTGAAGTCATATTTTCTGCAATCAAGTTTGGAGCGGTTTACCATAAGTTTGTATTTATTATGTGCTCGTGTATTGTTGTGGTTGAAGCTGAAGTATTCATTGACATTGTAGCAGATAATTTTATGTACTACGCTTAGGACCGAAGATGTCGAAATTCTAAGTTGTCTAAGCCCAAAATTGCAAGTCTGGTGGCATAAGGTATTCTGTTATGAGCAGAGGAGCGGAGGACTCTTCTCGTGAAATATCTCTGGACTTGTTCGATTGTATTAATGTCTGATATGCAGTGTGGGTTCCAGACAGATGAGCTGTATTCAAGAAGTGGTCTAGCAAAAATTTTGTATTCCCTAATTTGCAGTTCAATATTACCGGGGAAGAAGCTACGCAAGATTAACAACTTTTAATGCTTTTTTGGCAGTGTTGTCACAGTGAGCTCTGGCACTTAGATCATTTGAGATGAGTACTCCAAGGTTCTCGGCAGAGTGAGGGTCATCTATAAGTTAGTATCTGCCCAGCTTGTATTTTGTGCTTTTTTTTTTTTTTTGCTAATGTGTAAGACAGAGCATTTGTTGGTTGAGATTTGGAATTGCCAATTGTTTAACCATTCTGACAGATAGTCAAGGTCTTTTTGTAGGGTAGCAGCATTGTTGGTGGTGTTGAATAGTTTTACATCATTAGTGAAGAGAACACAGTTGCTTATAATATGATTGCAAAGGTCGTTTATGTAAAGTAAAGTTAGAAGGAAGCAATGGCATTCTCCCATCCCATAGCTATAATGCTCTTTATGAGATGGATTTTATGTGTCATTGTTGAATACTTAAGGAGGGGAGCTCACAATTCTTGTTGTTATTTTCCTTTAGTTCAAATCACATTCCCATTGTAGCTTCTTCAAACTGGCATGTTCACAGATCAATTTGCAACAGATATAAGCTCCACTGAACACTTGGTTTCTTCATCAAATTGGCCTAAAGACTAGATCTGTGTAGTGTGCTGTTGATATGACACCATGTAAATAGAATTTATTTATTTTTAAAAATTATATGCTGCCCACACCCATATTGTGATTCTAAATGATTTATCTAGAAGCCAATTTAAAAATAAAAATTGAAATAAAACAGAGAGAATGAAAAATTGTAAACTATATCAAGGCCTTACATTTTACATTTTAAGGAGGAGGGGCCCAACCTCAATTTCAACCAGGACCCATTTCTTAATCCAGCCATTGGCATGGAAAAAGAGAGCTATGTGTTGCAATCAGCAAAGGTGCTCGCTGAAAAGCTAAACATACAGGACAGACTACCCATAAGTAGGCTAAGAGATAGATTATACATCAGCGATAAAGTAAACATATGAACATATTTCCCATGAATTAAACTTTGCATTGACCTGTTCATTCCAAATTCTCAATCTGATCAAGTGAATTGGAGTTAATATTATCATCTATTAGCACTGTTATAATTGCTAAGTGAGACAAACAAAAACTGGCCATCATTGGTTTGATGCATTAGATATTTGGGATGTTGAAGCAACGGGGCCATTTTAAACTGGTGCTAAACGTTCTGGAATAGTTTGTTGCGAATTTTATACCACAAAGACTTGACATTGATTAATCTATTTCAGAGCCCCTTCAAATCTCGTGATAGAAGCAGGAGATAAATCTTGTCATAAAGAAAGCAAATAATAAATATCAGAATCTATTTCAAGTCCTAGGATAAATTAGCTGACTAAAAATTCTTTGAAGTAATGAGGCTTAACCCAGAGGGGTGTGGCTGTGCATTTGCTTGTACGCATGTATGATTTTATATTTTTGTAAAAATATGACTTATGGCTCTTGCATTTACTAATATAAATATAGTACAGCTTTCAGCTTTGTTACAGTGATAAATGAATTATGCCAGATAAATATTTTTAAGCATAGGCAATGTGCCTTTCTTTCAACATTAAATAACAGAGATCAGAAAATAAGGGAGTGGACTTTCAGAGGAGATACCATGGCTGACTCTTGGGCAAGATTGCATCCTGACTCAAAGCCTGTTTTTCAGAGCTGAGCTCTAGCATTATAAGAGATTTTCCGTATTTGAGCCCTTGGGACCCTTCTTTGTACTGCACTGCGGATGATTGGTGTGGCAGGTGAGGGTAGGACACCAAAACCCAGGACAACCCTATAAAAAGAATTCTCTCAGAAATTATGGCATGCTGCAACTGGGTGCTTAATCTGCATTCCTTGCCTGGAGCATCTTGGTTCTGATGAAAGCAAAAAGATTTAATTGGTGATTTTCCCCCCCAAGCCCCATCCCAACAAGTCCCCTGAGAACTTTGCCTCTGTGCCCTACAGCCTCCTCCATTTGCTATTGTGTCACTCCAGGAAAGAATGAATTGACCATAGATGGATGCATGGGTCCTTGTAGAAACTGAGAAAGGTTGTACAGTCTAGAAATTGTACAACACCCACTTGCATGGTAACAAGCTGACTCACAGAGCACCAGTGGGCCATTACAGGAAAGCCTCTCACCAGATTCACAGCGGGAACCAGAGACACTAAATTAACACGCATGGCTGCAAGCATAACATACGCCTTCATGAAGGCCAGTCTCACTATGAAGCAATATAGAAGAACTTTGCTTCAGGCAGCCTGTTCAAAAGGGGCACTAATTTCTCAGTTTCCATTTCATTGCAGAAACATGTCCCAGGTTTCTAGAACAGTGCATCATTTTTTATTACTGTTTTCATTTTGTGCTTCAAGTGGAAAAAATTTCCAAGATTCCTACCATGGCAAACAGCAAAAACTCATTAAAAAAAAAAAGTGGAAGAATTCCTGTTAAGGATGAACTTTCATTTGGGCATTTATTGTTTTAAAATACACTTTAATTATTTATGATAGATTTAATTCATTTAGTAACCGGTGAGGTCCAGAAGAAGAGCCTTCTCTGCTGTTGCGCCTGCCTTTTGGAACATCCATTCCCCTCTCCCCCCTTTCCCCCCTCCGTGAAGTCGGTTTCAACCCTCCTTAACTTCCGTTGTACAGTTAGACTGGGGCTCCAATGGATGGATTTCACACTAGATTAACAACAGGTATCACGTCCTCCCCTTCTCATCATATTCCCCCTATCCCCATTGTTTTAGCTAGGTTGATTTTTTTTATAGTATTGTATTTATATTCGTCTTTATACAGTCTATGCAATTTTATAAATAAATAAATATTTTCAGCTTGATTTCATAGAAAGGAATAACACACATAAAATCCAAAATCCGAGAGCAACAACAACAGCAAAAATACAAGAAATGCAATCAAAATAGATAAAAGCAGTGTTTTAGAGCATTTATTTTGAGATAGTTTATATAGGAGACTTTGGGCTGAGTAATTTCAAATATAATAATAAAAGTAAGAAAAAAAATAAACAACTTTAATCTGAAGATAATTTATGCTTTATCTGTTGCCATTACAACGGTTGTCCTCAACTTTTTGTCTGATCCTTTGTGCTTATCTTTGTATTTGTTTGATATTTTTTTAGAGTTTTTATTTTGACGTAATTTTACTTGTTTACATGTATGTTTAATTGTCTGTATGCCCACAAGAATTTATATTATTGTGCAGCATAAAAGTATAAATAATAATAAACAAACAGGGCAGCTGCAGAGGTGGAGAGCTTCTTCATGTTGTGTAGCTCTTGGGTGTCGGCTGTTATGCGAAGCTTATTCTCACAGCTGGAGAACTAGTAGACCCTTTAACAGTCTTTTTGGGGAAAAATCCCTTCTGATCAGCCATATAGATTAGTAGAAGATTAAAGAAAGATGAAGCACATTTGGCCTGAGATAGGGTCTTAACCTACCTTAATCTCACTATGAGGGCCACCTGGAGATATTTTTGCTTGTATTTCTTCAGATAGTAAGTCACTCACTTTAAAATGAAAGGTATGATGATAATCCTTTTGTTAAAATGGGTGCCCAATTTGTCTGCTGTCAAGGAAGGATGAAGGTTATTTATGACTCCATCACAAGATTGCTTTCGATACACTCAAGGATATTCGGGCAAGCATTGTCATTTGTCTCAAACTGCCAGTGCTCCCTAACTAATACGCTTTCAGCCTCAGGAGAATCACACAATATGTTTTTTCTCTCTCTTGAAGCCCATGGGCAACTTTGCTACTGCTAAGACTGTTTTAGTTTCAGAGAGGCTCACACGTTTAACCATTTCGCTGGGAAGTGCTCCAATGTACACTGATGAAAAGCAACTTTCCTGACTGTAGTGTTGCCCTTGTTGAGACAGGGTGGGTTTTCTGTGGTTTTCTTGGTTTCTTTGATTCGGTGCCTAATGCAGGCTACGGATAAAGAAGCAACTCATCTCTAAACCCAGGGATTTAGAGTAGGATTTTTAGAAGGCCTCGTGAACAGCCCTGCACTCTCTAATCCGAGGAGCAGGTTGATACCTGTACGTTTCATGTAAACATTGTCAGCTATGGTGATTTTGAATTGTGGTCGGCTTCCAAACATGCCCATGAACTAAAATGTTTATTGCAGAAGAAGAGATTGTAAAAAAATATATTTGGAAAAATAGAAGTTGAATCACTGAGAGCATAAATCATTCACTAGAACCAGACTGTTGGGGCACTACTAGGTAAGAAAAACAGCCATCTGTCTTACTATTTGATAATAGATTGGTTACAAAAGAATCTAAAAGTAATTAGAGGAAAAAGCCTCCGGTTCCAATAAGGAGAATGGGCCAATTGCTACTTAAACCCCTTAAACCCAATCCCAGTACTCCCAGTACTAGGGAAGGTATTAAATGAGAGAATAAGTGAGCGTGGCAGCAATGTGATTATAAGCTAGTGCTGCTGTTTTGATTTTAGAGTAAGGTAAACTCTAAGGCAGGGGTCCCCAACCTCTGGGCCATGGTCCTTTACTGGGCCGTGGCCTATTTAGAACCAGGCCAGGCAAATGGCAGGCCAGTGCGCACACAGCTCAACTTGATTGAGCGACAGGCTAGCATGCATGCACATCCATGCACGGCTCAATTTGCAAAGGTTGAAGTGCGCATGCATTCAGGTGCACACTGGCCCATTTTTGCGGCTCAGTTTTCCTCCCCGCCCCCCAGCTGGGCCACTGAACCACAAAGATTGGTTACCATTGTCCTAAGGGCCTACTGATAATTTTTTACTCTCAGTAAAAAAAATATCAATATATTGTTGCAAGTACAAGGAGATGATGAAGCTTGTGATAGTGACAATAATACAATTCCAGGTCTGTTTAAGAATTTTTATGCAGAGGAAGGCACAACCTATAAGCTCTGAACATCCTGTTCACATGGGATTCTCCCATGAGCATCACCTGAAAAAGTTCGATGAAAGTTCATATCAAGAATATTTAACAAGTAACACGATTGTGTTATCAGTGCCTGAATTTCTCAGAAGTTCAGAGATACAGTATATAGTTAGAGAAAGTCCAATCACATGACTCACATATACATAAAAAGCTTTCGGGAAGTAAAACTAAGGGTCCAAATAAAAGTCTAAAGACCAGTAAAGCAGTAGCAGTTAGAAGAAATTGTGACTTACAAAATTTTTAAATTGTAGAGGCCAGAAAATGCTCCTTCTGGAATTTTAGAGAGTTGGTTTCCAGATAGGCGCCTGTAATAAACAGAACAAACAAGGTCAAGATAATACAGCAAATGTTTAACAGTTGTTAGGAAATATAATGATAGCTTGGAGTGAAGTGCCTTCCTATACTTTTCGGCAAGATAGAGCCGTTATGAGGGGAACCAGAGGTCATTATAGGAGGAAGGGTTCTCTGTACAATAACAGTTTCCTTCCTTCCTTCCTTCCTTCCTTCCTTCCTTCCTGCCTGCCTGCCTGCCTGCCTGCCTGCCTGCCTGCATACTAATGAGAGAAAATTCTTGAATTTATGGTCCAGATCTTATTGCAACAAATGGGAAATCTATATGATAATATTATTAAGATTAGGAAAAAGTTCATTGTCACAAACCATTTCCCCCCCAAAACTACAGAAAAGATATTATAGATGGTTTATTAAGGAGATCATCCATCTTCAGACTCAATGTCAAGGACCAACATAAGGACAGGGTTGATCTCTTCTTCTCTTTTAAGATGTCCCTTAGAAATTATTTTTGGATCAGTGAGTCTTTTGCATTCCTCTTGCATTCATTGATATTTATACACTTTCTGGATTCACCCAAAGACAATTACAAATGTGTTACACTGGTCACTCTCTTCCTGTATACAAAAATATAAATCCTATTTGTTATGTAGATTTCTATTCTTCTCTGGAGTTTAGAAAAAGTGTGTCTATAATAGTGTAAATAGCATAAAATTATCTTTTTAACACAAAAAAACAGATGATGACATATGGATTTTGTAGAAAATTATCAATTAGAATTTGATGGATTTTTAAATGGGCAATTCGTTGATATCACTGCATTTTATTTAATTTCTCTATCCTGGAAGAGTCAATAAAACACAGAAGCTGTGTCCAAATTGGTGCTTATTGCACTTCATTTTTGTTGTTTACCTATATTTGTATTTATTCTTGTACGTACATGTATATATGCCTCTTCTTCACAAATTGGGAAATAGATTTTTTAAAAACAATAATGTTGTATAT
The DNA here is from genome assembly GCA_032467955.1 of Pseudoxenodon macrops. NCBI lineage: Eukaryota > Metazoa > Chordata > Lepidosauria > Squamata > Pseudoxenodontidae > Pseudoxenodon > Pseudoxenodon macrops. The sequence goes on from JANHFT010008901.1 coordinate 40,967, forward strand.
GTTTCATCAATTTCATTCCGTGGACAAATAAGCTTAATGGAGCAGAGATTGTTTAAAATTGATTACAGTGAATTTAAATTTAAGGATTACAAGGTACTTTACATTTAACTTCTTCAACAGGCATTGAAAATAAATGAGCTGTGTGGATACAATGCATGGATGCAGTGGTAGAAATTGTACATTTTAAACAATCCAGTGATTGCTCCTGTGGGGAAGAACTAGGATAATAGCTGAGAAGAAATATTTGAATCCCATGCCTCATGGGAAGCCAAATAGCAGTGCAGGAAATTCTATCATTCTGGTAAAGATATTGGAAGAATGGGAAATTTGCTATTCTATAAAGGAAATTACCAATTAGTAAATGAAATGTGACACCTGTAAATAGCATTTGTAGCAGAACCTATATGTATGAAGATATTTAGAAAGCAAGAGAGACAATTTTTCACAAAAATGCATGTTATTTACAAGAGCAACTATAAGAGGAACACCCAGAAAACGATATCTAAATGTATATTATGTACATAAAGAAAAAACAGGGAAGAAGTTTAGTTTTCAAAGTAGTCTCCCTTAATAGGAAGAGGGAATAATTTCAAATATAATGAATTCTACAAGGAATGGTTGTTGCTCTTTTAGCTTCTAAGATAGCAATTCTCAATCTTAGCAACCTTAAGATGTGTGGACTTCAACTCCCAGAACTCCAGTTAGCTATTTTGTGGAATGGAGCGTGAGACGTGTGCTTTATGTATATGCTTGAATCACAAGCCAACAAAATGGAGCAGATGAAGCTGTCAACACTGGTTTCCGTTCCCTATCATGAATCACTGACTGTTTAGCCTTGTGTATTTTGGCACAGCACTGTTCTTTCTTCCTCTCCCCCGCCCCCAATTGCATTCCCAGTCCTTCTTGTCAATCAGCAAAATCTTCATCTGCCTAATTCTTAAGTCTCTTTGCTACTGGTACCTTCTATATTCTAACAAACTTCCTTTGGGCTGATGTTTCTAATTAGATGGGGGGGGAAACAAAATCATACTGATAACATTATTTTTCTTTTGATATAAGAAACAAATGGATTTCTACAGTTCAGGACTACTATCAACTTTCAGGCTCTCAACTTTTCTTTATGTGTTTGTCTCATTAGGCACAAAGTCTCATAGACCTCAATGAGGCTTATTCACGAGTGGGCATTCCCTGGATATTGTGCCACCTGTTCTATGACCAGCTTTCCAAAGAATCTGCATAAAGTATCTGTGACATACAGCATCACACAATCTCCTAAGGACAATGGACACAATATGGGTTTCCCACAGGAAAATATTAAGAAGAAATTCTCCTACTATGCTTCAATTACAGCTACCTGGATGGTGAAAAATATCCATAATATTAACCATAATTTGTTGAACTGGCCATAATGACAAATCATAATGGATAGGTTAGCACATCACTCCAAGTCAAAAACAAAGAACTTTATGGATTAATCGTTAAGTGTAAGTCCGAATAACATCAGAGTAGTAATTGGACTGGCTTTTTCCTTCCAAACTGGCACCCTGCAGTGCCACATTGGGCTACTACTGTTCCCATCACTCGGTGTCACTCCATGTCAACATGCATTGGTGTAGCTGCACACCTGCTTGCAATAGCCCTGTGCAAACTGCTGTGCAACCTAGATAATAATTCAAGTAATTGATGCATTTTCACTACAACCTATAAACACTAGTTTCTTTCTCAGTATCCTGATTTAGAGATTAGAAAAGCAATTTTTACTGTGTACGCTATCTTCTCTTATTGCTGTTAAAGACAACTCTTGTAGCTGAAGATCAGACTTACCATATATAAGCTGCAAAAAGCCAGACATCCACTAGATGGCAACAAAGAATTAGGGTTGTAAGTATTTCTTTGCTACCATCTGATAGTAGCCTTAGATTTTGTAAGCTCCGGAAGACCTAATGATCTCAACATATTGCTAGGATAAAATACAGATATTCATTTTTGTAACTGCATATACTAAGATTGCTATTTACTCTATATAGGAATGAAAGGTGAATCCATTATGAATTAACATTAAACATGCCAGTTTTTAATGTACGTATTTAACCAGTGATGAGCTAAATATTATGACCAGTTAGAATAAATCAATTCAAGATCAGTTTCATCACAACTCCTTTTGATTCTTTAGAAAGTGTTAGGAATGGTCAAATGGTTCGTTGTTATCTAATAAACATAATGTCGTAATGATCTGCCTCAATTTACCACAAAAAAGTTAATGGTACAATTGAGGTCCTTAATTTCAAACACTGTCTTTCAACAAAATCAATTGTCACCTGTGTTACAAATAATGATATTTTGAAACTCTTAATTAGAAGTGACAAGAAATTACATCTACATGTATTTCTGTAAAACTGGAATTAATATTTCTGTCAAAATGTATCTTATTTTCATGGCTTACAACCTATGATTTATGAATTACCATGCCTGCTTCAGCCAAAGAGCAAATTGCTTTGTTTTCTACAAAGTCATATTATATATACCTCCTTGTTCACATTGTCTAAATAAAAGCCAAAATCATGTTTTGTGTTTTTGGTTTCCCTGTTTTGGAAAATCATGTATAAGATGTGGCAATCAGAATGTACACACAATATTCCCAAAGTGATTGGGGAATTCTGGGAGTTGAAGTCTTAAAGTTGCCAAGGTTGGACACCCCTGCTGTAAACATGTGGAAAAGTTCTACCCTTATGCAGATAAGTTTAAAAAAAAGGAGGGAAACTTTAAAGAAACCATGAAGTAGCTTCAAGATAAGATTACATGAAGTAGTATATTATCATTTGCTACAAAAACAAATCTGAGTTTGTACATAGTTTTTAACCACCTAAATAATAATACAATAATTTACTGAGTTGTTTGTGTGTGTGTGTGTGTGTGTGTGTGTGTGTTAACAGTATGAGTGGTGTCGAGATTTTTCTGCCGCACATTCAAATATAAGTTGTTCAGTCTTGGGTATTATTTAGAGAATCTTTTAAAAGATGCCTTTTTAAATTTAAATTTTAACATTTTATAATTTTAAAATGACTTCAGCTTCAACCACAACAATACATGAGAAAACAACAGATACAAACTTAAGGTAAACCGCTCCAAACTCGATTGCAGAAAATATGACTTCAGCAACAGAGTGGTCAATGCCTGGA
>JANHFT010008903.1:0-19846 GCA_032467955.1 Pseudoxenodon macrops
AGAAGAAGAGCCTTTTCTGCTATGGCCCTTGCCTTCTGCAATATTCTCCTGCTGGAGATGAAGCCTACTTCCTCATTCCTGGCCTTCTGGGAGTGCCTGAAACATTGGCTGTGCAATCTGGCCTGGGGCTCTGATAGGACATGCTATGTTGGGGTGGTTAATGGAGTACAGAAGACCCCCTACCCCCAGATCACTTGTAATCTTGGTTTTCAGATTTCCTTTTCAACTCTCCTAATTTTAACAAACTTGTATTATTTTTTAATTTTTTTTTATTATATTGCAAGGCACCCAGAGTCACTGCATGAGTCAGATGAGTGGCATAAAAAATTAATAACTAACTAACTAAATAAAATAAATCTCTCCTTTGCCTGACCCCTTCCTGCTGCTGGCGCATTGCTCTCAATGTGGAGAAAAGCAAACGCCTTCCTTTCTAGCAACAATGAGTTTGCCAAGTGAGGAAGGGCAGAGCCAAGAAAGTTTGGCAGCTTCTGTGCACAGAGAATGCTCTCCTACCAACAGCAAAAATGTCCCACTTGGAAGAAGAGGCTCAGGACACTGGTGGAACCAGCCAGAAGCCTCAGTGGAATGCAAAAATAATAATAAGAATTACCCAAGCCAAGAGGAAGAAAAGGGGCCAGCCCAAGCCAGTGGCTGCCAGTCCAGTTCAGCAACCAAGACCTGATAAAAAAGAAGAGGGCGATAAAGTGAAAGAAGAGAGAGAACAAAATATTCCAAGGGGCAGAAGGTCCTTGACCCGAGCAGATGGAGAAAGCAGGGTCCCCATCTAAATGAGGCACCTCAGTCCAACCAGTGGTGGAAAAAAAAACAGGCAGAAGGACCTTGGTTTAAAGGATTAGGATCAGAGATGGGTTGCTGCTGGTTCCGTTCAGTTCTATAGAACCGTTAGTGGAGATTTGCCTCCACTCGTCAAACCGGCAGTGACAGCTAGTTTGGCCACACCCCTGAGCCGGTTCTCCAGGAGGAAATCAGTCCTCCCAGTGGAAATTGGTTCAAAAATAACCCTCTGCGCATGCACAAAGCCTCCTGCGCATGCGCAGAGGATTATTTTTGAGGCAATGCCCAGATGTGATGGAGGCGTGCATGCACAAAACACACATTTCCGTCATGACCAGAACTGATAGGAAAGGTAAGTAGAACCCACCCCTGATTAGGAGCATGACAGGCCTAAAATGGCAGGCTACTTTACTTACTACAACTAATACCTAGAGGGAGGCAAGCTATCTGCAAGGGATGGAGGAACTGGAGGGAGCAACATTTTGGGAGGCACCAGAAGATTGAGGAAGTAGCCTGATCAGGTTTATATGTGTTTATTGAGGAATCAACTTTTTGAATGAGAGTGAGACTTAGCTTCTTAATGCAAGTGGTAGTCTGGGAAACTAGCCGCTGCTAAATCCGTCAGCAGGAGATAAGCAGGTCAGAGTTGGAACACTTCCCAGAAAGTTGCTCAAATTTATCATTGGAATAATTTTTTTTAAATCCTAAAACTGGTTGTTTCGTGCTTGAGTTTTTGAACTATTCTGATTCTACAACATTGTATTTCTACTGCAGGAAAATGTCTCCATTTCTTAAAATTTTGCGATCTTGATTTTATTTCCTCCGCAGGAGCAACAAAACATCTCAACAACTTAGTTAGTAGTAAAGGACAGTTCTCCACTTGAATGTCCTCAGTTCAGAGGTTTCACAGAAGAGGAGCTTTCACAACCAAACAACCAACATCTTTTAAATGTATTGTTCTTTCCGTTTATTGTTTGATCTATAAAACTGCCAAATTCTTGTTTTAAACTAAACTAGTTCCTGTATTTCAATTCTGATGCTACAATTTTTTTTCCTGAAGTTTTAGCTCTAAAAATTTTACAAAGCTGGCTTTAGGTTGGTTCACTTGATATATTCATATATAAATATTACCAGCATTTTAGTGTCATTAGGGATCCGTATTAATGGGATTCTTGAGCAGATGCACAGATAAAGGGATCAGTTGGCAGATTTGAGCAGCTCAGTGGTGTAAATCCAAACAATTCTATTGGCAATCCCTGGGCTTCAGATCAAACCAGGTATGTCTGCATTTTAAGGAATGTATATGCTCAGGAATAAACATCCCAGCTACTTTATTGTGGGGGGAAGGCAAATTATTATAAACTATCATTCACTGTATCATTTTTATAAAGCAGAACTTACACTTTAGTTCTTCTTGCATTGTGTTTTAGTAGGTGGCTTGGAATTATTATTATGTATTCTCCTTATTGTAGCGGACTTTCACTTCTTTTGCATACCACTGATACTTTATAGGTAAACCTCGACTTATGACCATTTGTTGAATAATGGTTCAAATTACAACAGTCTCAGAAAAGTGATTTACAACCTAGCCTCAAAGTAATGATTGTCGCACTGCCATCCTTGTGGTCATGTGATTCCAATTTGGGTGTTTGGCCACTAGCTTGTGTTTATGTCCAGTTGCAGTATCCTGTGATCGTGTCATTGGGATTTGCAGTTTTCCCGGTGGGTTTCCAACAAGCAACATCGACTGGAGAAGCTGGATTCATTTAATGATCATGTGATTCACTTAATGACCATAGTAAAATGGTCATAAAATTGGATCCAGGCACATGATAACTCACTTCGTGATCATATCAGCTAGCTATTGAAATTTTAGTTGCACAATTGTAGTTGTAAATTCAAGGACTACTGGCTGCATTTTTTTTTAACCAGAACATATCTAGTTCATACTTGCTGTACTTGCACATTACATGTATAAATAATATGTTCTGGGTTTTGTGGTACAATTCACAAAATTGAACCAAATGCAGTCAAAAACATACTGTACTAATGAAAACTGCTTGCAAACATATTGTTTGCTAAGGAGTACATAAAACGGGCTGTTCAGATCAATTGTGATTTGATTCAAACTAGAAAGTTGAGATTTGAAGAGAGCAAGATTCAATTTGGGTTGTGATCCATGGTCAAACAGATTTAATTTGAGACTCTTTGAGATTCAATTTAAAGCAAACTTGTCCATTGCCTGTAATGGAGAAGCACCAGATTATCAGCTGCTACTCCAGTTTTGGGGGCTAAATGGGATAAAATCAGCAGGAATTGTAGTTTTTTTTTAGAAGTTTTTATCAAGTTTCAGCTGAATAGCTTTATTTCTCCACAATAAAAATATGTCCCATTCTACTAAGCAAATTTGGTAAGGAGAGCTATTTCCAAATATTTGAGTAAGAAGGCTAAAGCGAGTGAGCTAAATCAACGCAAAAAGTGTCTTGTCCCAACTTAAAATTAAAAATATTTACAAACTATATTAAAAAGAAAGGTCTTACTTTCCCAATCACTTTTCTACGATGCCAGCCTTCATGTGATGCTAAATAAATACTGCTGTTACTCATCAAAGTAGCAGAACAAAAGTTGAGACAATGTGATGCAGTGCCACAGAGTTAGTAGGATGTAGGAGAAAGAAATCGGCATGGAATAAATACTGTAGCATTTGCCACCCTTGATTATTGAAAACAATGCCTTTTTAGGTCAGGATTGTTGGTTTTAAACAGTAAATGTGGTAAACCTGCCCCAATCATGCAAAATGTAAAAGCTTTCACTCAAGAATGTATACAGGTCTGTTCTACTTGGAGCCCAAATTCAGAATTCAGAGACATGATCAAATCTCTTAGCTCAGTTTTTTTTCAACTTTGGCAACTTTGAGATGTATGAACTTGAACTTGGTGGCCCGGGAATTCTGGGAATTGAAGTCCACACATGTTAAAGTTGCCAAGGTTAAAAACAATGTCTTAGCTGCATTGGCAGACAGCAGAATCCAGACATGGATTCTACCATGAGCACAGAAAAGAACAAACTTTGTTAGAAAAAAGTAAGTTAAAATGTAAGTTAAAAAAAAGAAGTTTATAGAAGAAAAAATATTTTATAAGGATAGTTTGGAGGGAGATAGCTAATTGCAATGCTGAAGTTCAAAGGTTGTATGTTAAGAAGTCAAAGAAAAAGATGTATTAGAAAGTTTTAAATTTGTTAAAAAGTTTTTTTTTAATTTAGTACTTTGAAGGAAAAGCAGAGGTGAAAAAAGGGTGTGTGTCCCCCTTTTCCCCCCCAGTAACACCAAAGAATTTGAAAGAATACAATATTTTTTGTAAATAAAAATGGTGACAGTTCACAAAGATTATGCAAGGAATTATCTTCCATAGCAAGGAAGATAAAGCAGGAACGGTTAAATTGATTACTTTATTTAATGAGGAAAATATGTTCTTATTTGGATATCACTTCTAGAATTTGTACTTGTGTAGGGGAAAAAACTGAAACTTTGACCTTGGTTTTGTTGATAAGAAACATTTGTTGCCATAGGAATGGTTAGTTATATATTAATGTGTAAAAGCAAAAAATTGAGGTTGGACTGGAGTGTGTTTATCTTGTATTGTGCCAGGAAGAGTTGGAAGCCAATGCCCCTTTCCTTTCTTTTTCCCTTTCCCCTTGTATCTCACACACACCTTTTCCCTGCTCTCCTTCCTTCCCTTAATTTCCCATTTTCTTTTCTTTTCTGTATTTTATATAATAAAATAAAAATGATAAATGTTTAAAAAATAAGTCAAACAGAAAGCAGTGTTAGTTTTGCCACCCAAAAGAGCTCTGCTAGGCACAGATTTTAAGGAGGTGATAAAACACATTGCCTGACTGCTCATGTTAGTGTCAAACAGCTGTCACATCACTCACATCACATCGCATCACCCTCCATTCCTTCTGTATAGAAGTTACATCACTATATACAGGAGGTTGTCTTCAATAGAAAAGAGTCGAGGTGGCGCAGTGGTTAGAGTGCGGTACTGCAGGCTACTTCAGCTGACTGCTAGCTGCAGTTTGGCAGTTCAAATCTCACTGGCTCACCTTCCATCCTTCCGAGGTGGGTAAAATGAGGATCCAGATTGTTGGGAGCAATATGCTGACTCTGTAAAACCACTTAGAGAGGGCTGTAAAAGCACAATGAAGCGGTATATAAATAATTCCCTTCTAAATCTGAAGATGTTACCTAGCTGGATAATGAAACATATGCAAGAACAATAGCACGAAGGACGACACATTTTAATTTCATTCAAACTTTGTTGAATCAAAATTAATTCAAGTTTTGCAAATAATTGCAGGTAACTGGAAATGTGTTAGAACTTGTGAAAATTAGAAGGAAGTGTGTGAAAAAATGCATACATTAAGAGAACTGGGTAGACATTTTAATGCATTGTTATTAGGAATCATGAAATGACATGGAGTTAGGGTAGTAGGCATTCAGTTTAAACCCCAAACCAAGTAAAATAGAAGTTGATCATCTCATATGTCCATCAGATACTACTTTGGTTTGAATAATACATTCTAGAGCTGAAACAAAATGACCCTACATATTCAGCCACCTCTAATTCTCAGATGGCAAATTTAAGAAAAGAAAGAAGAAGAATTGGTTTTATAGGCAGTTGCCATGGTAAATAATAGAATAGCTTTCTCTTTTTCAAAGGTTTTTAAAAACTGTATGTATGTTGCTTCCAATGTGAATATGAGACCAGACTTCTCCTTTGCACCCTATCTTGATGAACCTTAAAATATTTCCTGACTTAAAATTTTTTTTTTAAATAAAACCTGTACCCACTAACAAAATAACATCTCCCAAAATAAATATATTTGTGTACATATTCATATGCTCAATTAAGAATGAGGATAATTTGATTGATCATGTGCCATCAAGTCATTGTTGACTCATAGTGATCTCTCTCTCTCTCTCTCTCTCTCTCTCTCACACACACACACACACACACACACACTCCAAAGCCTGTCTCATTTAGGTCTTCCAATATTTTACTTATTGGTTACGTAACAAAGTCCATCAACCTTGTTGCAGGTTGTCCTTTTCCTGTTTCCTTCCACCTATCCTAGCCTTAAAGCCTCCTCCAATGAGCTGAGTCTTCACATATATGCCCAAAGTAGTATAATTTGATTCTGGTCATTTATGCCCTGAGTGAGTGCTCTGGGTTGATTTGTTGAATGATCCATTAATATAATTTCTTGGCTATAAAAATCTATTTTTATTTCTATAATTAAGTTTTAGTTGCAACTCCTTCTAGAAGCCTATTATTTTCTTTCTCTGTCCACATTCTAGAAATTCTCCTTCTTATTTAGCAAAATTATTTTTCCTTCTCTGTCATCCTCGAATCCCTTTCTACTTGTTCAGCATTTCTCCTTCCAAGTGGGTTGATTTATAACAATTTATCTTAGCTTCTCTATAAAGTTTGTCATAGTTTCTCTAGGACAGTGACTGCTCATCCTCCCCTTTTAGAAACAATGTCGTTTCTTCTTAGCTTGCAAACATTTCCAAAGACCACTGAGGAATATCTCCTCTTCTGCCTTGTGCCCTGAGTAGATTCTTGATATATTCCAGGAAATTTGAGCAAAACTAATAAACTTCCATTCATTCAATACAACTTTTCAATAAGCGCATCTTCTGGTAACCACTCTGTTACCACAGTGTCACTCCACTCGTGGGGCAAAGTGTGGAAAGAGCTAGTAGTGGAAAGAGGAATCACTCCTTTCCTTTTTGACTGACAGAATCCCTTTCTTTGTCAGAAGGGATAATTAAATATTATTATGAAGCTTTAATATAATTTTCACAGGGTTGTGTTTCATTTTCCTCTCATCTCATTGTTTGCAGTTTTGCTCTTTGGTAATCTCTCTCTCTCTCTCACACACACACACACACATACACACACACCGCTTTGTACACTTCTCAGCTGAAACCTAGTTCATAAATGCTTACATTCTAATGAAGTTTAGCATTCTTTATAATTTAAATTAATGTTCGTTCTATAACAGTAATCACAGGAATGTGAAATATGTATGTTAATTAGATAAGGCGTCAAAGAACATGTCTGGATTTAGTCGTTCTTTTTAAAATATGTAACTTTTAATAATTATCTCACTACGTAAAAAAATTAAGTACCATTACACCATCGTAATGTGTCAAAGAAAAGACTTTTGCATTCTTCTTCAAAGACTAATTTTTCAAACGACACTTTATGAAAACTAGCAGTGTGACATATGGGATACAAGAGAATGACAAAATTAATTTTTCTCCCCTCCAGATGCTCAGAACAAGCTCCCAGAGCATTTTTATTAGAGACATACATGGAAGGAAAGCACACAAATAGTGCCCACAATTTTAAATGGGGGCAATGTATTTAGAGTCCTGTCTCAGATGTATTTCAAACTGGCACCTGCCACCATGTTAACTCTGTTGAGATCTTTATATTATATGTTATTAAGCAAGCTGAGAAATCCAAGCTGGATTTCTTTAAAGGTCATTATAGCATTTATATTTTGTCTACCTGTTCTTGGTGAAAATGTAGAGAAGAATTTTAAGGGAAAGAAATTATCAGTCACTTCTATGACTAGGTTTTCACTTCCTGAATGCACATTGTAGATCAGTGCTGTACGTTATTTAACTGTAAGTAAGCACTACTGGGCTGAACGTATATAAGATTATGCTTTTAGCAAGCAGAACCTGATTGTAGCTGTCATAATGCACGACATATGATGGACTTTGGTGGATGGTTAAGGGCCATAGTGGCTCAGTGGTTAGAATTGCAGACTAACTCTGCCCACTGCCAGGAGTTTGACCTGACTGGCTTAAAGTTGACTCAGCCTTCCATCCTTCCAATATTGTAAAATGAGGACCCAGATTGTTTGAGGCAATATGCTGACTCTATAAACCACTTAGAGAGTGTTGTAAAGCACAATGGAGCAATATATACATCTAAGTGCTATTGCTAGTGTTATTAAGGATGTGGAAATGTAGGTAGGCACAAACACAGGGGGTAGATGTATGTATGGAATATATGCTTTAACACTGATTTAGAAGAAATGCTAGAGTGAGCACAATATTCTTTGCTACAGTATTTGATAAAAAGGTCTGTCTTTGATGCATAAAAGTAATGCTTTGGCATCTGCATTTTTCAGATGCATCTGGAATGGGATACAGTATGTGATGTGACACCTATAGAAACCTTTAGCATTTTATTTTTTGTTGCAAATGAGTAACATCAGATATTATTCTCCAAGCTCATCTCAGTTTGAACTTCTGTTTTGGAGGAAATAGCTAAACATGAAGTTTACATTCTTAATTCTCTAGAAAAGGACAGCCAAGTGAGAAATGAGAAATGGAGATAGTGAGGAAAGCTAGCATAATTGTTCAGTTTTGGTTACTATTAGCAACGCAAATGAAGTCATGTCTAAACTATTTAGTAAAAGGGGGAGATAAGACTTAGGGTTTGTGGTCTCTTCCAAGAAAAGAGTTCAGTTTCTGGATTTCCTCACCATTTCTTCTCCTCCTCCTCCTCCTCCTTTCCTAACTGACCTTATCTCAGGGCAGTTCAGAGAATCATTCTGTCAGCCAGCCAGCTGATTCTATAGCTAGCAAAAGTCTGTTATTTTAAACCAGAGGGTTTTTTCCCCAAGCAATTGATGTGCTCAGTTCATGGCCCAACTGGGAAATACATTCCAATATATTTTAAAATGTTGCCTAAATAATTAATGTATTTGAGAAAAGGGAGAGGTAAAGAGTTTGAGGCCACACTGAGAGGCTGTAGGAATTCTGGAACAATGAAAGAAACTAATGCTGGGTATCTTTGCCTCCCTAAAAGAACATATGACTCTCAATGTTGCATATCTCTTATCTCTGTCTCAGGTCAGTTCAGGTAGAAATTTTACTTCAGATTCACTGCAGGCAGTAAGTTGCTTCCTGTAATAGCAGAAACTATAATGGAGTCAGTTGGCCAAATGCTATCTCTTCTCCTGCCATCAACCTGTGCAGATGTTCAGCAATTTTTGTGTCTTTGGGCCAGCTAGGACTCAAAGGAGCTTGCCTTGGTCAACAGGGAGATAACAAATGTGTGTGGAGATTCTCAGTCATCCAGGTCATGGCTACCCCAAAGGTGCTTTTTCAAGAGGAAACTGGACTTTCTGGTTTTTCTTTGAAGACTGGTTTGACAGAGGGGTCAAAGAGACCATCTATATCAAACTTGAACAGATGATGTGACATCATCTATCTTCAGTCTACAACACAGTCCTTTCAACAGTTCCAAGAAGACTCCACACCACTCAGGTGACCCTGAGGACACAGGTGGTGTCCAGGTGGTGTTAACAACTCACTAAAACAATGCAAATGACCAGCTGTCTGCAATGAATATAATCCATTTCATTCTCCACCATCCCCACCATCCAGTCAGAGCTGAAGAAGTTTCTTGGATGAGAAGTGGAACATCTTCAAAGAAAAACCAGAAAATCCAAGTTACCTCTTGAAAAAACTACCTTTGGGACAGGGAGATAACAGGTGAAATGGAAATAATAGAAGAAGAGGGTAGCGTGGATCACCTGTGCCAACTTGCTACAACTTTTTAGGCCAACTGGGTCCTAGTATTAAAAACTTGTTTAGCACCACTAACATAAGGAATGAAAAGCAGAGGAAGATGGGTGGTTAAGAAGTGTGAAAAATAAATACAAATCAATATGTTAAATTGTTCATATCTATGAAATTAATGTTCACAAGATTATGCTTGTAAACTATGCAACTGAGGAAAAGTCTGTTTCAACCCCCTTAGCTTTCTTTATTGTCTCCAAACAGTAAATCTATAATGTTCTCTAACCCCATTTTCAACCTTGTTCGGATAAGACAACCACTTTCTAAAAGGTTTTATGCCATGAGCTATAGGTGTACCCAAGATGTTTAATGCAACTTGATTTAAAGTTCGGAAAAGAGCTGCAACTCCACATCTTTCTAAAATTAGATTAAAGAAGATTTTAAACAGGCTTGTTATGCCAGCTGAACCTGGCCTTTTCTTTAATTGATCATTTAATCAATTATTTTTCTATTATGCCTTTTCTCCAAAGCACTGAAGGTAGCCTCATTGGTTCTTTACCCCTTTATTTCATCTCTCTAGCCTTTTAAACACATTCAAACATTTGAGGGCAAAAATAATTAAAGTTCAAATGAAGGAAATTAATTGTGAAGCTTTGGGGGTTTCTTTTTGTCCCTTGACGTGGCTCGGAGGTGAATGTTTGTTCCTCATTTATGCCTATAAAATATGAAAGCCTTCAGAAGAAAAAACTGAATGTGTTTGCTCCCTTTTCAAACAAATAAATGTCTTTTGTTGTTGTGTCATCCACCAGTGACGGCTCAAAAGAATCTCAACGAAATCAGATTGTTACTGGGGATAAGACATTTGCATAACTCATTTGACTCACAGCCACTATTATCTCTAAGTCATTATTTCCTCCCTGCCAGTTATAATTTTATTTGGTTGGATAACCAATACAAGACTCATATTTCAGAGGAATATGTTTCACTTTGCATTGCTAAGTACAGGGAAAGGGATACATTTTGAAATGATGAAATAGGGTAGAAGAAGGAGATTTATCTTTGTAAATTCATTCTTGTTATTTTAAGAGCTTTGGTTCATTGCTAGTAGCTACAAAAATGTGGTCAATTATTTTGTTGTTATACGGCCATTATGTTTAAAGGTGTTATGAAATGGAATAGTTGACTAAGTGATGCTTACATATCTATTACTGAATAAGGCATGACAACATAAGGAGGGGGGGAAAAGAAAGTAGATGTACTTGTTACGCTATAGCTTTCTCTTCATGACTTCTTGACTGAAATTTTTGCTATTAAGTTGGTCTGGAAAAAATTCTGTATCACTGTTTCTAAGTTGTTATAGCTGTGTATGGAAAATATTATTAGGGATGGATTTTTTTAAACTCACCCTTAGGAGGTTGTATCTCCAAATTTTCTTTTCTAAAAAAAAATCAATAGAGTTATTAGAACTATAAAAAGTGAAGCAATCTTCACCCAAAAAATAAGCTAGGAACAATTTTGGCAATAACTTATTTCATCATCTTCATTATTAACATGTCTAATTTTGTATACAATGGACAATATACAATCCAGAAAATAAACCACCATCTGAACAATAAGTGGCGCTCTAGTGAAATGTTTAAGTACCCTAAAGACATAAGGTATAATCTGCACAACAGCCTTCACTTAAAGGCTGATTTATGTCACCTGAACAGATGGTGGTTCACAAATAGACAGGTTTGTTTTCCTAGCCAAATACAGATGCAAATACAGATGCAAATAAAAAAAGATTGCAATCCTTACTGCATAAATCATACTGTATAAATCAGTCTAAATTAAATCTGTGTCACTATGTCACATAATTGTTCTTTCTCACCTTCTGCAAAGTTTGGTGTGTGTGTGTGTGTGTGTGTGTGTGTGTGTGTGTGAATAGTTCACTCCTTAGTGACATCTCTAATAAAGGTACAAAATATTTTTAATGATTGTTTTCTGCCTTATTTATTTGTTTGTTTGTTTGTTTTTGGCCTGGTGCTGATCCCTCCTTATTGTCTGCTGGAAGGGATGCATTCTAGTATTTTTGTTTTCTTCCTAAATTTTTTAATGTCTCCTTTAAATGGTATGAAAATATGGTTTATCTCTATGTGCCTATTGGTGGCTGATTTGTCTGAATGCGAAGTTTCCAGGAATTCCCTAGCATTGTTGGATTTAACTTAGTTAAATCAGATGCTAATACTTCCCAATAGAAATTGTGGTTGAGTTTGTCCATGTGTTGTGAGGTTAAGGAGTTTTCATCATGCTTTCTAACAGCTACAGTAGTTGGTGTTCATAGATTCCATCCTCTATCTTCTGCCTGTCTGTCTTCCATACTGATTGTTGCAGCCCTTGTGTCTTACGTTGTAGATGATTTCTGGTTTTTCTTCTTGGGCTTCTCATTTTTCTCTGTGTGTCTTTTGATTTGCTTTGGAAGGATTCAGTTGTTTTTTGTGTTTCAGTGATGCTATGTGGTTGTTGCAATTTTGTTGGTTTTTTCTGATATAGTTTTAGGCATGGGAGTATTATCCTTTTCATAGGTTGCCTGGTCACAGATTTTTTTTTTATAAAGGCAGGTACCAAACCCACACTCACATTGATGCTGTTACCTAGTAATGAAATGTTTAAAAAATTAAGCTCAGAGATCCCCAAGAATGGCACAGGTCAACCCTGAGCTTCACATATTCTCTTGTATTAAAAGAAATACATATTCTTTCTGATGAGAAAGATTTTATAATGTGAACATAGAAAGTCAAAGACTTATTTGTGTTATTTGAAAATCAACTGTAGCAGTGGTGGGATTCAATTTTTTTTACTACTTGTTCTGTGGGCGTGGCTTAGTGGGCATGGTATGGCTTGGTGGGTGTGGCTTGGTGGGCATGGCAGGGGAAGGATACTGTAAAATTTCCATTCTCTCCCCACTCCTGGGGAAGGTTATTGCAAAATTCCCATTTACTTCCGATCAGCTGGGACTTGGGAAGCAGAGAATAAATGGGGGCAGGGCCAGTCAGAGGTGGTATTTACCAGTTCTCCAAACTACTCAAATTTTCCGCTACCGGTTCTCCAGAACTGGTCAGAACCTGCTGAAACCCACTTCTGAACTGTAGAGGTAAATAATTCTTATATCTATTGTCTTGTTCTCAGTTCTCACTCCAGTCCGACCTAGCTAGGGGGCGCTATACTTGTTCCTGATTGGTTCCTGCGCTTGACAGCTGTCAAACACGCCTCAGCTGTTTCCGTTAGCTGAGAGACGCACTTGTTAGCTTCTGTGTCTGGCAACCTTGTTAGCAATAAACTTGTTAGTAATTGAGCTTGGTTTCATCTCAGTCATTGACCCTCCTTGTCCAGAACAGAACACTGGCGACGAAGATGGGATTTTTTTTCTTTTTCAGTTTAATTGGAGAACAATATTAGCTCTCACTAAAGCCCTGGAATTAGAGAGAGAAGGAGGGAGTGGGATAGTAGAGATGGAGGGAGTGGGATAGTAGAGATAGATGGAGAAGGTCAGGGAGAGAGAGAACAAGAAGAGAGAGAGGGAGAGGGAAAGATACAGATCTATCCATTCTTTCATATGTTGCTTCATATAATATCAATTGTATGTATGTGTGTACACACACACACAAACATTATAGCTAGAGATATTCAGATAGTTCTTATTAATTGTTTAGTTAGTTCTTATTAGTTCAAATAATTCTTATTAATCAATTAATCCAGACATTTTCCATAGATGATGTGCCTTTGTTTCAATGTTAAGTATGAATCATGCAATTATGATCATTGATTTTAATCAAGCTTTGTGTCCTTTTAATAAAGATTAGCATTAATTCAAACAAATTCTGATCACATACTGTATAGGGAATATGCTTCAAATGTATTTATTTATAAGAACTTGCTAGATATATGAAAGTATTTGAATTCATTGCAATAAGACCATTGGGTTTTTGTTTGTTTGTTTTCAACTCCCAACTATATTTGTTGCAGCTTTAACCATTGTTTCATTCTTTAGATGACTGGGTAGATAATTATAACAGTAACATTATGAACTGAATAACATTTCATTAACATTATCAATTGTTTTGAGGAAAACTCATTTTACTAGTTCAAGATGGTATTTAAAAACATTCCTGCTAAAATACATACCTGATGAAACAAGACTTTGAGATATATTTTAATAAATAGAAAATCTGAAATTTTAATAACTATATGAAATATTTTGAGATATACTGTATGTTCAGGATCAAATTATTTCATACTATTCATGGAAAAATAATTTTATTATACTATAAAAAATAATGTTATTATATATTATATGACTCGCCCAAGGATTTAGGAGTTGGAACATTTACGCCCCAAGGACTCTCTGCCTACTCACCTAGGAAGCCTGTTCAGATTAGATGTTAAATGAAAACCACTGTGGCGGACATATACGGACTTCCCTTAATAAACTTGCTCAGACTGAAAAAGCTATTAAGATAAGCAGCAAAACATTTCAAACCAAAAAGAAAAAGCAGTCTGATTCCCATGACTCAGCTTCCAGACCGAAGAAAATAAAAATAAAAAGGTAGACAGACAGAAATATTCAAAGCATTGCAAGTGCAGACCCCCCCTGTCCATTCATCTTTACTTGTAAGCCCCTTAACATACTTCCCGTCAGGGGTGAGTTCTAACTTATGTCGCCACTGGTTTGCTTTCTCCCATGCTGCATGGGTGTGCGCGTGTGCATACGCAGTGCAAAAATAATTACAAAAAAAAACCCGAAAACAAGATGGCAATGCATGTGCAGTGCCGGAAACCTGGCTTCTGCGCATGTGCAGCAGAAAAAAAACAGACACCCCCCCAAAAAAAATGGCGGCATCAACGGACCAGAACCGATTCCATGATGTCACCATGACGTTACCAGCGGGTTACTATGTACTCTATAAAACTCTATAGAAGCACACTTCTGCTTCCCGTAGAATGGCTTCTATTACTTTCTCTTTATCTGCTTCAGCAATCAGAAATCAATCCAAATACAAAATCTGAGCTAAAAGAGAGAAAAAAAACCCTCCCTTTTTAAAATTACCCTGGGAAACTCCTGTTAACTCTGCCCAATTTTTCCCCCCATTCAGAAGCAAAATGTTTATCAAAATACCTTATTTACTTCTGTAAGAATATTATGTAAGGATCAACACCTTTTGCTCTGAGTGAATGATTTACTCACTGAAGCAATATAAATATCACTTTTACTCTTGGCATATGGAAGACAAAGAAGATAATTATGGGTCCCAGAGCACTTTTCACCTGATACGCGCTGGCTGTGCCAATGGATTTGCATCATTCCTCATCCCTGAATATATTTAGTTGCCTTCAGCAACCTAACAGTTATGAAAGTGCCTGCTACCTCACTCTTTTCTTGAGTGGCGGGGGGAGAGACCTTGTTTGCACATGGGTGGTCCTTAGTTCGGAGCTGCTTTTGTTCTCTGTGGAATATACCTGGTAAGGTGATGCTCCCTAATAACCTGACTATTATTCTGCAAGATTGGCTCGTGCTATTCAGAAGTCAGCGAAGATTGCACAGAGTTATTATTTTCAGCCCCGGTATTTTTAAGGTGAACTTACACACATACACACCTCCTTCTATTCCTTTGCTCATTTTGCAGTCAATTAAATGTAGCCCCATGATTAGTAATTCTCTCCAAAATTTCAAGTTGTCAAGTTCATTCATTGCTCCTTACGCTTTGAAGCGTCTCTCCTGACATCCCTGAAGCAAGTGCAAGAGATAATACAATACAGTCTTTCAGATAGCCTGCATTTACATAAAAATTCATATCCTTTTTCTCCTCCGATGTTTCATCTAAATGTCAGATACCTTCTGGAAATGTGTAAGACTTTGGATGCTCTACACAAAAAACCATTCCCAAAGTTAGCATCCCCTTGACAACTCTTGGGTTCCCTCCCTCTGTAATAGGACATATACTTTTTGCTTCACCAGATTGGGAAGAACATGCCATTAATTGAACAATATCATATTTAAATATGTAAACGGTTCCTCCTATTAAAAATTAGATGCGCCACTATATTATTATTTATCATACATAGAATTGTTGCTCAGGGATGCCCGCCGTTCCTAATGCTATAAAAATACTTTTAAAATGAACGAAACAAAGTGAGGCTTCTCTCCAAGTTGTTATTCTTGTTATTCAATCCCTTTTGAAGCCACGATAAAACAAGTTAAAAAGGGAAATGTTAGCTTCTTTTACAATCAGATAAGTCACAAATTGTTCACAGAGGTATTTCCAACATTATTATTATTATTATTAATTTAAAAAAAACATACTCAGGGTTTTATGTATGCTAGGGTGGAAAATCATCCAGTTCAAGCATTCAGCTACACTGGTGAAAGTTGTAAATTGGGTAGAACGATACCCTAGGACAGTGATGGCTAACTTTTTTGCCATCATGTGTCAAAAGCAGGGGAATGTGCACACAACCACCACCACCTGTGCTGCCACACACACACACACCCATGCATGTGCACAGACCTCACTCCAGTTGGCCCGTTGGGTTGTTTTTTGCCCTCCCCAGGCTTCAGGAGGCACATGTGCACTGGAGCTGATGTAGGGCAATGCCTCATGCCCTCAGATATGGTTCCATGTGCTACCTGTGGCACGCGTGCCACGGGTTCGCCATCACGGCCCTAGGACTACCATGACTGCCTATTAGGTTTTCCGTCCAAGGACTGCGCACCTCCATGAACTCAGCTGACATCACAATGATATTCTTGATTTTTGCCTCCCTTGGTTCTGCCTTCTTGCTTGCAGAGCCTATTTTCTTGTCACGAAAGGCTCAAAGATTCAATGCTGCTGTTGCAGCTGCTACTCTGCTGATGGACATTTTCCCGATCCCATTCATCCTTAGAGATGCATAATTTCTCTGCTGTATAAATCCTAGCATTGCCTGTTTCCTTTTCCCCACAAATATCTTCTTTCTGCATCTTCTGAGAAATCCCCCTGGGATTTCAGACTTTCTTTCTTTTTTTGGCTAGATTTACGAAATAGTGATCTAAATGAAGATGGGCCTTTTTATGCTTCGGCAGCATAAAAGACAGAAACGGAATAAAATACTTCATGTAACCTAAACCTTATATAGGACTGAAATGAGAGGCACCAGGGACGGTTTATACAATATGCACAATGAAATGTCCCCATTGGCCAAGCTGAAAATACATAGCACTTTACACCTTTCAAGGCAAATTCTCTGAATTAAATTGGGTAAGAGAACATAGGAAAATACTTTTTTTCCTCGTGATGTTAACTGCAACGTATTTAATGTAGATGGCACATGCAATATTTATCATATGAAATGCATTTCAAATGAAAATCTTAGGATGCAAACACATCAGTGTGTATTTTGAAAATAATATGTTAAAATAATGCACACGTCCAGTTTTATTTATTTATTTAGTGTATAGCGTTCAATGTCAGGAAAATCTACAAAGGCTAGACACCATGTAGTCCTGACAGCCTAAATTACTAGTTCATTCTGTTTAGCACTTGAGTACCTACACTGAATGCACTGAAGGGGGTGAATTAGCTTATACCAGCTGACTAATGTCGCTCAGGTTTCTGGCTCCTCCAGGCTCCTCCACTGGTTGGACCTTGCCCCATCTCAAATCCAGTGTGGATTCCTTCCTCTACACACATGAACCCAGCTAGGTTTTCCCCAGTGAAGTGGTATCTATTTATCTACTCACAATATTGCATGATTTCAAACTGCTGGCATGAGCAGGAACCGGTGATCGAGCGACGGGAGCTCACTCCATCTCATAAAGCCAAACTCTAACTGCTAGAGTACAGACCATGTCTGGCTGGCAGTTCCAGCCTCATTAAGCCGCTGCACCACCATGTTTCCTTCCAGGCGGTTTAATGCAGAAATGGAAGAGGTCAAAGATACAATAACCATTAATCACTACTTAAACTCCTTCTCCATGGTCAATGCATGATTCAGAATAGCTTTGCCCAGTAAGGTTGCCTTCAGGATATCATAGCTTTTTGGAAAAGATATATAGAGAATTTAATATCCTTTATGTATTTATATGTATCTAATGTTTGTTGCATAGCTTTGAATTGTTGATTTATCAAAATGGCTTATGTGGAGGGATGGGTTTTAACTTACCTTGCCGTCGGTTTGCTGAGTCCCGTGCCGCGTGGGCATGTCTCGTGAGTGTGCACATGCGCAGTGGAAAAAACCCAAAAATTCAAAAAAAAAAGCCCGAAAACAAGATGGCGATGCATGCGCAGTGCCGGAAACTTGGCTTCTGTGCATGCACAGAAGAAAAACAAAAACAAAAAAATTCAAAACAAATTTCCCCCCAAAAAAAATAAATTAAAAAAAAAGATGGCGGCGCCCACGGAGCAGAACCGGTTCCATGACATCACCAACGATCTACTACCTACTCGGTAGAACTGGTCCGAACCGGTAGGAACCTACCTCTGCTTTTTGTGATACAGTACAATGCAGGCATATTCATACAAAATAAAATAATAAACAATTAAAATGCCTTTGCCATAACTCTTTAGTTAATGTAATTCATTTATCTAAACCAATAATTGATATAAGTTACAACTTAGTAAATTATGAAATTTACTAATAACTCTGATAAAGAGTTTAGGAACTGTATTACAATGAGAAAATCACTTTGAACTAACCCTGGATTTTTAAACATAGCTTACTGTATAAAAGACGCATATTATATTTTAGAGAAATCTATCTTATTTAATATGATATTCTTTAAATATCATCATCATCATCCAAGATTCTGTTGGTATTTAAAAGAACGCATAGCTAGGAACATAGTAATAAGGTGTTTTTTTTGGCAGAGCACTTCAGTAATTAATGAATAATGCAACAAATGATATAATGATTCATGTTAAAAAAAGAGCGACACTTCTGCCACATTGATGTTATATTTGTCAAACAAAGCTGTCCATATAATTATATTTTCTCTTTCTCAGTTTGCTTTGCCCATTCTATTATTTATAACTGATGTTACATTAGCAATGCAAATATTTCAAAGTGAAAGGTTATTATATATGGATTAATTAATCAAATTTAGACACTGCCCATCTCACTGACAGAGTGACTTTGCGCAGTTGACAGAAAAAAGCATAAAAGCTATATAAAATTTAACCATCTCTACCTCTAGGAAGAGAGTAGTCCAAAGGATGGAGGCAATAGGGAAGAAGGGTATTATGTTTAACTGATGGGGTCTGCCAGAGGTTGGTTCCTATAAGTTTGGACCGGTTCTACTGAGTATGTAGTAGGCTGCTGGTGTTGTCACGGAGCCAGTTCTGGTTCGTGGGCACTGCCATCTCTTTTTTTGGGAAAAATATTTTTGGGAAAAATGTTTTTTTGAATTTTTTTCGGGTTGTTTTTTTTCTGCGCATGCGCGTGCCCATAAGGCACCCACGCACCACAAGGTGTGCCCACGGGCGCAGGAGGCAATGAACCGGCGGCAAGATAAGTTAGAACCCACGCCTGGGGTCTGCAACATATCTTTCATGCCTGACCTGATGGGACAGGTCTGGTGGGAGAGGACATGGAGGGGGGTGACATGGTTCCTTGATTAATATGTCTCCATGCCATAAAGGGGTTTAAAAGTATAACCAATATTTTGGATTGGACCTAGAAGCAAACCAGCACCCAAAGCAACTCCTGCAGCAACATGCACCATTTTGGGACATGCAAAATCGCTCAGATGGCCACATTCTGCACCAGCTGTAGCTTCTGGATATGCTTTAAAGATAGCCTCATGTAGCAATTGTACATACTGAAGATGACCAGAGTGTGAATGATCAAAAGAAGGGTCACCAGATCCAAATTATGGACTTTTTGAGAATATTATAGTTACTAATTCTAATACTTGGGAAGATTATGAACAATTTCTCTCTTCTTGAAGATTTCGCTGGTCTTAAGATAGTCTTTATCCAATCTGATGTCCTCTAGCTATATTGCATTACATCTTTCAGAATTCCCAGCAAGGGTGTTACAAGTTTGTATTAAGCAAAAGGAAAAAAACAACAACAACAGAGAGGTACCTCTGTATTTAGCTTCGGGTATTTTTATTTTATAGGTTCATGTATGATTAGAACAAGAATTATTATGTGAGATAGACTGGCTAAGGCAAGGCCAAGGGAAGAAAGAAATCAATTAAGGCTGGAAGTGAGAAGTCTATATTATTTCATCCATATTTGTTCATAAAATTGTGGAACATTGTACAGGTTGAACCAATATGCAGAAAATAATGTCATCTATAATAAAGGAGATATACATACCGTATTTTTCTGAATATAAGACACACCTTTTCTCCCCTAATTGGGGCTGATAATTTGGGTGCGTCTTATACTCCGAATGTAGCTTTTTCAAAGCTTTTTT
>JANHFT010008905.1:3660-20429 GCA_032467955.1 Pseudoxenodon macrops
AGGCCTCACTAAAGCCTCTGAATTTCTGGTTGGCCCGTTGTGCCGTTTTCCGCTCTCCCCAGGCTTCATGAAGCCTTCCTAAAGCCTGGGGAGGGCGAAAAATGGCACGACAGGAAACTGAAAGTTTGGGAAGAAACTTCCAGTTAGCCCGTTGTGCTGTTTTTTGCTCTTCCCAGACTTCATGAAAGCTTCCTGAAACCTGGGGAGGGCAAAAATGCCATCTCCCTGCCCTCCAGAAGGCTGAGCTGACATAGGACAATGCCTCGCGTGCCCTCAGATATGGCTCCACATGCCAACTGTGGCACACATGCCATAGGTTCACCATCACGGATCTAGTGTGTTATCCATACACAATGGTTAGGCAATAGCATTGTTTATAAAAGGCAAATGAATCTCTCTTATTGTTACTAACTTTCACATTTGTCTCATCCCATCTCCTTCCTGCTTTATTAACTGGTTTTTTTTAAGGATCAATAAAAATTAACAGTATCTTTGAAAGTACTTTAATTTGTAAAAATGCACAATTTTGGGCAATGGATTAATTCAGCAATATAGGTTTGAGAATATTGTTTTCTCAAATTATGCATTTTTGAAATTGAGAATTACATTGCAGAATAGACGTGTTCTTTAGTCTTCACATTGTTAATTAAAACAGTAAGAAAGGTTTGCATTTGGAATATATTTCTCATACGGTGCGCTTCTATTCCTCTAGAAGTAAACACCTTGAATGCATGAGATGCTCAATTATTAGAAGAGAACCCTAGGATTAACATCTTGATCACCACATGGAAGCCTACAATACTTCACCATGAAGATGGCACATTTTGCATTGTCTCATGTTGTGAGCCAGTTCTGAGTAGATATGCATATCATTTTTCATTACCTATGCATGGCTTTCAATAGAAATGACTAAACAGTGTCAACTGCACCATTGGTCTTCTCCAACCTAAGCATCTAGCTGAAAGGCTAAATGAAATTATTTTTAAGTCTGAATGCTACATGTAGTGTTTTCCAGTCAAAAGCATGTATAGTCTCATTTGACTTCTTGATATAGAGCTAAGTATTCAGTTTTAGGCTGCTAC
The DNA here is from genome assembly GCA_032467955.1 of Pseudoxenodon macrops. NCBI lineage: Eukaryota > Metazoa > Chordata > Lepidosauria > Squamata > Pseudoxenodontidae > Pseudoxenodon > Pseudoxenodon macrops. The sequence continues at coordinate 4,743 of JANHFT010008905.1, forward strand.
CAGTTTTAGATTGCTACCTGCCTATCATCAGAGCTAAAGAAGCTTCTTGGATGAGAAGCGAAATGTCTTCAAAGAAAAAACAAGAAGTCCAGTTGCCTCCAGTCCAGAGAAAGCACTTTTGGGACAAAGGGCTCAGAACATTTTATTTTCCAGCATTTTCTTTAAAACAAACTCAAAAGGCAATATCAGGTGCAAAAGAAAGAATGAGGTTTTTTTTTTTTGAGGGGGGGAGAGGAAACTGTCCAGTTTTAACTTGAACATGAAACAAATTCTCCTCTCAATTACAAAAAGAGCAGTGGGACAGGACAGAGGAAGCCATGACTTGATATCTCAATGGTGCAGAAGTGATTCTAATTGTGGAGGAATGGGGATTTTGGATCTGTTTTAGGCAGCAAAATCCCTTGGGCAAACCTTGATCATGGTGACAAGAAAAAAATAAAAATGTATGTCCTACATTTCTGAAAACCCTCAAGTAAAAATATATGCTCCTTTAAGCAATGTCTATTTATCAAACCAATTAATAGAAGAAAAATTCAACAATATGAATAATATAATCTTAGCATGAATTAGCATGGCAATAATGCAAAAAAGTACCACAAAACAAGGAAAAAAATGAAAGAAAAAAAGAGCTTTAAATTGTTATAAAGATAACAATGTCACAACAACTTCACAAAGTATGAACACATTGCTTGAAATTTATCTTGTCCTTTGATGAATAATAAATACTAATTTAAATGTTGATAAATTACATATTGGAAATCCTGTTTTACACATTCGGTAAACATTTCCTGTTTCGGTATTGTATAATTCTTTTACTTAGCTCTCTTACTTTCTCACAGTTTTAAAGACTTGATGTTAACTTCAGCAAAGTATTTGATGGACTATTCCATAACATGCTGATTATATATTATTTAAGTGTGGGGTGCATGGAGTGATAATTAAGTGAATACATAGTCAGCTCAAAATCTTATTCAAATATTCAGCATTTATTATGGTTTGTCATCAAGTTGGTGATAGATTTCAAATGGATTATTGCAAAGATCAGTTCTGGGTACGCATCTGGCTTTGTGCCCAAGGCAGGATTAGAACAGTCTTCTACTTTCTAATCTAATGCCTTAACCATTACACCAAAATGGCTCTTGCTAGGATGATACAAGGTGGAAAAAAATCCCCTGCCTTTTTTCCTGCATTTATTACATCTGCAAACTCCTGGCCCACTGTTTTGGTTTGTGAGTGGTTTGAGTCTTACATTTCACTCCTGCCTTGCTATTATCAAACTTTCAGAAATTTGTTATAATTATTTAAATTGACCTAAACCATATTCAATTTGAATGTCACCTTCAATTTAGAATCAGTCAAGGAATTTATAAAGATAGACTTAGTACATTTCAATTTGAAATACCTGAGCATGCAGAAAGGATGCTTGTTCTACTATTTGTCTTCTGGATTCCTGCCTGATCTGGTTTGAGCTATTTACCCTTAATTAGCATAATAAATATGTCTTTAGAAAGAACAAAATCCTTTCTTGTTTAAAAGAGGCAATTATTAAGAGGCCTACACTGAGTGCCTCAGACAAACAATTCTAGCAGCTTCTATTCTCCCCATGTTTGATTAAGATGACTGAGGCAGAAGAAGCTTCACAACTGCAAGCAGTCCTGGAAGAAGTGGATTATCTTGACCTTTTTCATTCAGGCTTCAGAGTTATGCTGCCTGGTAGATGATGGATTATTTTTGGGGATCAACACACCAGTATAGATGGAGTGTGATTCTATTGGTTTTGCTCGACTGCAGCTCGCAATATCTTCAAATAATGTGTTTGTGAATTGCTTGAGAGATTCAGGATGAGGGGCATAGCTTTGCAGTATTCTATTCCTACCACTCAGACATTTCAGATAGTATTACTTGGAGACAGTTGGTCTTTGAAAAAGGAGCAATTGTATGGGATCCCTCAGGGCTCTATTCTGTCTCTAAAACTTTTTAATATCTATGTGAAATACTGGGGAAAATCAAGATATTTGGAGCAGAGTACTATCAGTACGATGATGGCTCTAAAAATATTTTTGTGACACAGCACATGGTGTGGCTCACCTGAATGTTGACTTGCAGACAATAATGGTCTGAATGAGGAACAGTGAATTGAAATTGAATCTAAACAAGATGGATAATTCCAGGGACATGGTATATCTTCCTGTTCTGAATGGGATTAAACTATCCCAGAAGGGATAGTTTCTCACTCTTCCTTTCACAGAATGAGGGAACAGCCAGGAACAACATTCATCAGCTTTGATTGATACACTATCTGTGTCCCTTCTTGAGAGAAAATGACCTTAAAATTTTGTTTATAACCTTCAGGCTTGACTATAATAATGTACTGTTTGTGGGGCTGCCTTTGTATGTGGTATAGAGACTTCACTTGGTACAAAATTTGGTAGCCAGATTTAAGGGGTACTCAAAGGGACCATATAATACCTATACCATGGCTGCCACTTTGTTTCTGGATGAAATCTGAAATACCTTTAAGGTCTCATACACCTTTTTTGTGTATGCCTTTGAGTCAGTTGTGAAATAAATTCATGCATTTTTCTTTGCAACATTTTTGGAAGTGATTGCTTAGGGAGGTGATGGACTAGCCCCAAGCTATTCAGTTGACTCCTATGCCTAAAGTAGGATTACAATTCAGAATAGGTACTCTACTGGTCCTTTTGGTTAAACAGTGCCATCTAGGAGAACTTTGGAGATATGCCTTCTCTGTTGTGACATTCCGGAATATCATGCTCCTAGAGATCTATATGACTCCCACCCTGATGATATTCAGAAAATGCTTGAAGACCTGGTGATTATTAGAGGCCTTGAGACAGATTGGTCATTGAGTTCCTGTAGCTTTGTTTTGGGCTGTGTATGTGTTAAATTTTTGAATAGGATTCAATAGACTATTTAACTGTAATTAATTACATAATTGGTGAACCTGTATCAGTACATTCATGTTGAAATATTGTTGCTAGTGCACAATATCAGCCATTCCATGATGCCATGATATAAGTCACATAGTCACAGTCCCCAAACTATACACCATGGAAAGTTTAATTAATACATTAACTATTCTATATGGCCTCCAGGGCATTGTAGCACATGATTTGACAACTGCTAGGGATACTATGAAAAAATTACTAAGGATGCTATGAACTGCCACCCACCCCTACCTCACCCCACACACAAATGATCAAAGCCAGACCCATAGAACATTTGTTATATCAATTTTGGAAAAATATGTAAATTGATGTTTCAATTGATTGCTATTTTCTTATAAATATTTCCTTACTCACTTGATACATGGGTTTTGAACATTCCTAAGTACAACAACATTTCTCAGGAAAAGAAAAATTAATAAAACATCTTGTGATTGGCCTATCAATGACATATCTGGCAATAATCTAACCCAAAACAATTTTTATATGTGAAAGTAAGGAGAGTATGTTCTTACTGCATAATATTAGCAAGATGCCAAAGGCTACTAAATTAAATCCAGGCATTACTCTTGCAAAATACTATGAAAGAGAAAATATAATTTCAGTTGTAGATACTTGTAATATAAAAATATATCAAAAGTTTGAACAGATAGTTTTCTATTACCGAATTATATGATTCAGTTACTTAATATAGAGGTTAAAACCTATTATGTATTCGGTCTGGAGAACATACATAATATTAGATCATATAAATTCAACAGTTGTTGATCACCCAGTCTAGCAATAATGTTAAGAATGGCTTTCATCTGATATTTGCTTTTAAACAATCTGTTCAGAAAATCAGTCAATTAAAATAACATTTGCATTTTTAGATTTCATTTACATCAAAATCTGCATATATATATACTGTATGTGTGTGTGTGTGTGTGTGTGTGTGTATGCAAGTCTGGCATATTTGGGTCTTTTCCCATGTAAGATTGAGAGTATCTTGGCGATGTTTTGATGAGGTTTCACTCATCATCTTCAGGCTGGTGTTTTCGGCTTTGTGCTTCTGCAAGCAAAGTGTGATCTGAGCTGCCATCTCTCTATACATACTGGAGAGGGGTGAGGTGTTGGCTGTGTTGCTGTGCTCATGGTGGGTGCAAGGTGGAGGCCCAGTGGGTTACCTGTTGAGGCTCCGTGCCACCTTGCCCGCCACCTCCGTTTGCTCTGCTAAGAAGGGACCATCACCACCACTCTCACTGCCCCTCCCTTTCCGCCTGGCTGCAGACATCCGCCTGCTCTCCTGAAGCACCACCACTGCCACTCACTTTCATTTCACTGCAGGAGAAGGAAGAAAGCAGTAAGAGCAGCGGCAGCCCCTTCCAAGTGCACCTCCACATGGAGGTGGCGGGCAAGATGGCCCCTGCACACCTGTTGCTGGGGAGGCATGGAGATCACTCGGGCCGGGCCGGTCTCGGCAGGGGCTACATTGGCCTCTCTGCATGTGCCATGTCCCGCTCCGGCTGGCCACACAACTACAAGTGCGGCAACCTGGTCTTCTTTAAGATGAAGCACTGCCACCCAGTCCAAAGGGAAAACACCATGGGCTCCACCATCTGCTTGGCCCGGCTGGCCGGCGGCAGCTTGCTCTTGCTCCGTTTCTTCGCTGGCAGGAAGCAGGCAGATGGCTGGGTGGGAAGCCAGTGGGCTGTTTTCAAGCCCCAAGCCTTGCGGTGCTGGCACAGGAGGCATGCTGACCCAGCTGCACCACTGAAGAACCTGTAGTGCTTTCCCTTCAGATAAAGCACTGCATCTTGGAGAAGACCATGTTGGCTTACTTGTAGATCAGGCAGGTGGCTGGGTGGGAAGCCAGAGGCCTGCTTCAGAGCCCCAAGCTCCATGGAGCTGGCATGGGAGGCACACTGGCCTGGTTGAAGGAGACCTTTTCTGCAACATCCTCTTCCCCTCTTTGGATCACCTGGGTGGTGGGAGCCCTGTCTTTACAGAAATGGGGCGTGCGCATGTGCAGCAGCCCTGGGACATCCACTTGCCCTCCTGGAGCACCGCTGCCACTCCTCTCAGCCCCAGCGCAGCCTCTGCACTTCTACAAAGGCCCACCTGCCCACCCACTACCCATGCCGGGCTGGACCCTAACCTTGGAAGGCAAGTGGGCGTGAGGGACTGTCAGGAAGGCAGGGAAACATGGCAGGGCTGCAGGGAAGGGAGTAGGCTGGTAGCTTCCTTTCCCGCAACCCAACATGCTTCCCTCCTTCCACATGACCTTCCGCTTGCCAAACCGATCTGAACCATTCAGATTTCACCCCTGGCCCACCTCCAGCACTCCTTTGCCACCCCCTTGCCTCTTAGCACCCCCCTGCTACCGCCCTTGCCTCTTATTGCCCTCCTAAATCATCCCACTGTCCCCCCAGGGGGCAGTACCACCCACTTTGGGAACCACTGATCTAGGCCATACATTTTAATTTGAGAGTGACGAAGTGGGTGAATATTGATTGCAAAGCCAACTTTTCCCAGTCAGATTCACAAATGACCCTTTCCATAGGAGAAGTCTTCTGTACTGAACTGTATAATCCAACATAGACCTGATGCATTTAATTACAATTTCAAAAATAAGTATCCTAAGAATGTAATACTTTACTATGTGCAGCAGAATTCCTGTGTTATGTCATGAAATAACTGTTGGCATGGGAAATGTGAAAATGAGAACTAACAGATTCTTAAGGAGCCTTAAAGAGTTAATTTATTTTAACCAATAAGATTGGTTAGACTGTAATGTACAGTATTATTCTTATTTGGCAGGTAGAAGTAGACATGAGTCACAATCTGCAACTTTTTAAAGTGCTATGCAACATTGTATGATTTCATATAATTTCCCAGGTGCCTCTGGGACTTTTTTTCCAAAAAAGTCCATAACATATTCCAATATTTTAGAAATCCCTCTTCTGAGATCTTATACATAACTATTGAAACCTTGCAATCTAATCTTGATGCAACTGTATATGAATCTGGTCATTGTTACTTTGTAAAAAACACCTTAGCACTTACCTTAAGTTAGAAACTCCTGTATGTGACACAATGATAAAAGTGAAGCCCAGTGACTATGAAATGCCAACTGTTCAGTTACAATTCATTAGGCAAAGCAACAATTTGCAGCAGCTGCAACTGTTGATCACACAGTCGTTCTGGCATTTCTCCATTAATTAACTTCTGTTGTGGGTCAGAAAACCATTATCCCCATTTCAGCATGAATGGATAGAATCAAACTCTTCAATAATTTCTAATTCAGTAGTTTCATGCTAGAGTCTGCTTTTGACATCTGCCAAGGAACCCCTAAATATCCTCAGGGACTTCCTGGACAATGCAGCGAATACAGGATCATTTTCAGAGGCTATGCACAGTTTACAAATGGCAGAGACCAGGCCTTTGGGCCTTATCATGATCTAATTAGCTTCAGCACTACAATACACTCAACACATTTTACTGTGGCCACACACTGTGAAAAAAGATCAATATATTCCAAATTAGGTTACTGATATTCTCATTGAGGAGCCCCTAATAAGAAATTTAAAATCACTGCTCTTATTTATTTCTTGTGGCAGTCTAGAAGACATTTTTAAACATACAATTCAATAAGAGCATTGCACATTTTCATTCTTTCTTTCCAATAGAGGACATTTTCATAATGTGGCAAATAATAAATCACTTTTAAAGGGGATAATGTTAATTTGTCATATATTATCAATATTACTACTACTACTACTACTACTACTACTACTACTACTACTACTACTACTACTACTACTGTTATTGTTGTTGTTGTTGTTGTTGTTGTTATTATTATTATTATTATTATTATTATTATTATTATTATTATTATTATTATTATTATTATTATTATTATTATTATTATCCATAGTATTTTGTCAAAGAATAGAAAAAGTGTGAAATAAGTACAAAATCTGTAGATGGAAATTTTTTCATAACTAATAATTTTTGAGTTTGAGTTGTATCCCAAACTTTTACTATGTAGTGACATAAACCTCTGCAGAATTGCAAAGGCAAAGACAGATTGAAGAGAAAACATTCTATTTCAGCTTTTGCTTTCAGACAGAATGCAAAACACTTTAAACTGAGTATCCTGAAATGGTTTTGAACATACATTTGAAAACTTATCTTTGCTTTAATCTTTCTTCAAAATATTAAGAAGAATCTGTACCTGCTTTATTTATTTTTAAATTCTTCATTTGACAAGGCAGTCAGCTGTATTGTATCACAGGTTTACTGAATATAATGGTTTAATATTTTAATATTTTTACACATATTCTGCATTATAGAGAGATGATTAGGCAGCTTCAAGTACTTAACACTTGTTGGCAGATCAAGAGAGATACTATCCTCTTTTTTAAATTTTGCAACAGGTGAATAGTTTTGTATGAACCTGAATTCTGCCACAAATATACACATATTTTATGTGTGTGTATGTGTGTTTAGACACATACACATACACACAAATACATACTATATTTCCCCCAGCTATTCAGCATTCCTCTTAGACCATCATTCTAACAGTTATGATGGATAAATATTAGGAATTAGATGGTTATAAGGAGGAATAAACATCCTATTACCAATTCCCCTAGTTATTTATCCTCTTCCAATAACACAAACCCCACTTAGTGAGCAGTTACTGATAGATGTAAATTATTCTTCAGTTCTATGCAAAAGTTGCTTGTATTCCTTTACCAAGTCAGGCTGAGCTATTTACAGATATGATGAACCTGCCGTAACTGAATACCTCACCATCAAGTTGTCTTGACAATCTGGAGAAGCAGATATTCTTCTCTTAGTCCCTCGAGAACAAAAGTGAAACCTCATACATCACTTTCGTGGTGGACCTATTTTCATCACACTCTGCCACACCTCCTGAGATTTATAGGTCCCCACCTGGCAGTAATGTTGCTAAGCCACAGTCTGAGTACCACAAAATGTTTTTGATTGGAGAGACTGGGAGCTTGCCTGATTTAGCATATTTCATTACGGTAGTATAAGAGAAGTCATTTCTCTCTAAACCTATAGTGTATTAAAATAAACTATTAACAAATATAATTGTCAAAAGTATTTGTTTTCAGATGCTGTATTTAAGCTGAATAGCAAACAATCATAATGTAATTTGAACATTTACATAATGTTGCATATCTATTTTTAAGAATAAGCAGCAATGATGTAAAATGTGCTTGGAAAATTAGACCAACTATAAATTAGAAGTACCATTGGATTATACTGTGACAATATAATTAAGCAGAGGTTGTAAAGTAAAGAGAAAACTGTATAAATTTAAAAGGATGCATATAATGATTTTATAAACATTATAATTTTTTTCTATAGCAGGCAAGATTATACAGCTAGGTTCACGTGATTAGATTTGATGCAATGCAGCCAGTATAAAAGCAGGAGAAACTAAGCATATATGCAAATAGACCAGAATCAATTTTGAATTGCATTGGTCTTATAAATTAAAATAAAAAAATGCAAATAAATAATGCCAACTGTATCTAATATTGTGCCCTTGAACAGCCATTGCTCTTTTTGTGGCAGCTGCTTGTGTTGGTACAATATTAGTAGAGGTCACATCAACTAGAAGATTGTGGAATGCTAAAAAGGAATGCAACAGCTTGTAGTGGGTCCTCCACCTGGCTGCTCTGATTGCTGGAAGCAGTTATCTGCCTGGACTCTGACTAGATTGAAATGTGCATATTTTCTGGAGTGAGTGAGAGAAGCAATCTTCTGAATACCTATCTTTGCGCACTGGAGTTCTACAACAAAGAGGTTGTTTTGCAATGCCCATAAAGAAAATGTATTCTTTGAAAACCATTAGTGTGAGATCATTGGGCCATCTTTCTACAGGCTGAGTGTTTGCTTCATCAGAGAATGCTATTATGGGTATGATGGAAGAATATTCCTAGTGTATAGATCTTTACTCACCATGTAATAAGACTGCCTAATGAAATGAATTTTATTCAGACCATGTCTGTCTCACAACGCTTCAGCAAAAGATGATACATCAAAAGGTTCTTTTAGCAAATGCATCACACAAAGATCTGAAATATTGCTTATGATGTTTAATTTTGTAATAATTCATGGGATATAATATATCTTTACCTATTCTCAGGGAATGAATCTTACAGACTCATTACAAAAGCTGTACTATTGTCCCTAAATATTACCTTTCTTGGTGAACTGTAGCTAGGATATGCTGTAATCTGCATGTTTAACCTTCATGGAATTGAGCAGACCTTGTCTTTTAATTTCCCCCCTCATTTATTGTGCTACTATTATTGAGCTAGATTGCTGAATTTAATTCTTCAAAATTGGGTAAAGTTGAAAAGTGACTGGGAAGTCAGTAACATTATTTGAAATAGAAAAGCTAAAGTTAGATCTATTTAGTTTTTGGTTTTCCTTTTATTAAAGACGTTATTTATCTAAATTAAAATAAGTCTATCTAGGAATTTGCATAGTGTTCCTATTCAAATTTACTCAAGAATAACCTGATTATTAAGAAAACAGGAATAGGAAACAAGCCCACTGAAACAAGATGGCTTCAACATGAAGTAAAGCTGTATCAAGTTATGTCATTTGATATATTGAAGTAGGCATGGACCATGTTTAATTCTGATGATGTGAGCAACATTACAGAAAAAAGGGAAATAAATTATATGTTATAAATTAATGCAAATGAGGAAGAAAAATATGATACCCAATATGTGTTTCTTTTTTCTTTCTCCTCCTTTTCCTTTGACAGGGATATTGGTATTAAAATGTGGATATTGGTATTAATAATATTATTTCGCAGGATGAAGTACAAGAACAAATGTTTTTCATAACAACCCTGTGAATTAAATTAGACTAACTAAAGGTGATGCCCTGATTCTCTGGATATGTCTATATTTGAACTCCATCTCCTTGTATTATAGCTTTCTAGAGTAAACAGTGTTATTTTTTATTTGGGTGGTGAAGCCAGTTGCCAGATGCAGAATCCAAGTAATAAAGAAAGCAAAGGAATACCCAAAGAAACTGGACCCAAATTCATGGAATCAAGCCCCCTATAGCAATTTCTTTTTACTACAAGAACGTTTTTTTCAGGGAACACACTATGCCTCTCTTATCCCAAACCCACTCCTATTTCTTTCTTGATTTGGGGAGCCTAATTCTGTAGAAAGAGTTTCACTGTTGTATTTTTAAACTGGGAGAGGAAAACCTCTAGCTCCAGCAATTGTTTTGGCAACTCCTGGAGCCATCTCATTAGCAAGTACAGTGCTACCTTGGTACTCATCATTAATTGGTTCTGGGAGGCATGATGAGTACCAAAAACAATGAGTACCAAACAAAATTTTCCCATAAGGAATAATGTAGTGAGTCACAAGGCAACCAACACTTACAGGTTCTAGCTTGTGCGTTGAATACGAAACAAACAATGAGTACAGGGACAACATTTTCACATCAAAATGCATTGAGTACCAAATTCAATGAGTTTCAAAGAGGTTGATACCAAGGTAACACTGTATTAATTTCTAGTAGTTTTGAGATCCCAAATAATACTTTTGGCATAATTATTAAATACATATACAGAAAATGCATACCTACCAAATTTCCTGTCACAGAAAGTCACCCATCTCTATGGACAAGCAGAAATCTGTACTGATCTCTTTACGAGATGCCTGGAAATTAGTGCACAATTAGTGCACGTGGTTACTTTAGAAAGAAGCAGAGACTGTTTCACTATCATTTCTGCAATTTTTAAGATAGAAGACAAAATTTGTAGTTGGTAAATATCTCTTTGAGCAAGTATTTCAAAACATTACTTAGATATAAAAATACCTTAAGGTAATGTGCAAATATGACCATATCCAATAAAAGCATTTATGCACTCATTATCTCCCATCAATTTTAATTGCATAGTGATTTTTAGCCTGTATTTTTATTATATCCCCTTCTTTGATGACTGTTGAATTATCAGCAAAGTAATCAATTATCTTCAGTCTACCTTTATTAACGTTTGTGCAAACAAATTATAACTAAGAATCAAATAAGACCAATCAATAAAACTATATTAAAAATAGAACCTCTCTAAAAGTCAAATTTCATAAGGATTCATTTAAAAAGTGACTTCAGGGTTAAGCCATTTTTATTAGAGCCTGCTTAAGTTTAATGTTGATGCTACAAAAACATTGAATTAGTTCCTTGTTTATTGTGACTTTCCAACATCTCCTTCCATCAATGAAAATTGTTTTCAAGCAGAGCTCCAACCAATAGAGGGAATGGGTTATGTCTTATCACTTACCCCTCCAAAACAAGTTATCACACTTTTTCATTGAATCCTCCCCCTTTATAGAAGGTGAGTTGTTGTTGTTTTTTGCCTAAGGATGGGGGTTTGAGTGGGGAGTAGGAACCTGCAGGAGATCAACTTGACAAGGATTGTGAACAGCAAAAATATTCTAGTTGATTAGAAGACTGTTATGGATGGGAGAAACTCTTTTGTCTGTTGAAGGTGTGACCTGAATCCAAATCTTTGACTAGGGATCCAGCTCATCTACTCATCTATTAAAAAGTAATTCATACTTTTTAATCCAAATACAAAGTACAGTATGCTACAATTTGGAAAGCAAAACACCTATGTACTGCTGTTGGCTCAGGAATGGAGCCTGATTCTAGCTTGATGCTTTCCTCTGTGTTTGATAAGGAAATACTGTAGTCTGATTAAATGTGCATATAGGTACCGTACTTTATGTGCATAGTTTAAGTAGAACTAAAATGCAAATTGGCTGAAGGCTATGATTAAGATTGTAATTTTATGGGTTCACTCTTAGCAGCATCTATTGCAACACATTAAAGCTCCTTAAAACTTTCTTCTTCAGTACCCAAATTCACATATCAGACAGTCCTTATTTAAATGTCCCTGTTATGATTGAGTAATGGGTTTATTTGTTGTTACCCAAAGAATAAATACATTTACCCAATTTTGGGAAATTTATCCAGGTTTGAGAAGCAATGTTTTAAGAAGTTGAAACAGAGTTGTCTTGTTAGTCCCCTTTCTTTTGGGAAAAGCTTAGTTCATTATTGGTATTCACATCCACATTGATCCTCAGCTATGGTTGTAATTTCTCAATTCATTTAATTTACAAAGGAGTAGTATTTGAATACAAAAATTACAGAAAGACATATTCTATGTCAGATCTTTGTTTCACCAGTCAGTAGTGGATTCATTGTAGATTGGAACAAATTCTGAAAATTGTAATGCCATTGCAATGGAATCTGAGATATTCTTATTAAATGCTATTGAATCATTTATCATATTTTCAGAATACACTGGATTGGCATTGTATGTGTTAGTAAATATTTTAATTTGTGCTTTTTATTGGAATAGTCCTTTGATTCCCTCTTTGGAAGAATAGCTAACCGTATTGTATGTCATTACATTTTTTTATTTATCTGTTAAAATGAATAATGAATGAATTATATTACTTGCAAAATGTGCATCATACATTTTATTATTTTGGTACTGTCATGTTTGTACAATGCCTATTATTTTTTACACTCTATTGTTTAACTAGTTTAGGGAAATGAATATTTAATAAAAGAAAGAAATTATTGATCTTAATTGTGGTTTAAAATATCAGTGTTAATAATAATACCATCCTATGCAGACTATTTTTTGAAGAAAAAAAGAGCTGTCATTTCAGATACAGATAGTCCTCCACTTGTGACCACAGTTGGGTCCAGAATCAAATTAATTTGATTAATTTCAGTTAATGACCAGTAATGCAGTCATTAAGTAGTATTCCATGTGATCATTTTATTCACTATAGCAATCTCAGCTTTCTCAGTTTCAATTATTAAGCTGGGCTGGAGAAGAGGTCTGAGTCTCCCACCATAACTGGATGGCCTGGGGTATCTCCCAACCTCCAAGGGAGAATGATTGCAGGAATAAGGGTGTTTAACCAGATATGCAGAATTTTTCAATGTGCCTGCATGCCAGTATGCCAATTTTGTATCTCAAATCCAATATCCCCTCTGCTGGCAACCTTCCTTAACAGCTTTCCTATTGACTTTCTGGGGAAGCAAGCAGAGAATATTGTCAATGGCGATCATGATAGCATGACACTTGCCAACCAGTCATAAATGTGAACAGAATTGCCAAGAACCCAAAATGTGGTCATATGACTAAGCATGGTGTAAGGCCACGATGGTGAACCTATGGCACCTGTGCCTCAGGTAGCACACAGTGCCCTCTCTGTGGGCATGCGAGCCATCGCCCCAGTTCAGTTCTGCCACACATTCACGCCTTCCGCTGGCCAGCTGGTTGTCGGGTCTCTGTTGCGCATGTGTGTGGTGCACATGCAGAAGGCACATGTGTGGGGCACACATGCACAAGAGTGCGCACATACAGGGGATGCACGCGTGCATGCACGGGGGTGGGTGGTGGCATGCTGGGGCTGTATGCGCATTGCATTTTGGGATTCGGGCATGCGCACATGCACACTTTGGGCACTCAGTCCAGAAAAGGTTAGCCATCACTGGTGTAAGGTTTTACAATGGCCAGAAGGGCTTTACAAGCTGTAAAGCACTTGTTCCAAGGCCATTGAGACTGCAAGCAATTGTTAAATGTCCTACCTATATTTTCTGAAATAAATGATGCTTTCCAGGGCTTTATTTTTTTAATGAAAGTTGAAAATAGCATTCCATGAAACATATGTTTTACATTGAGCAACAGTAATACTTCTTTTTTGCACTCATTTTATATAAATATTTATGTATAGAAGTCTTCAAATTAATCTCCTGAAAAGTAACCAAAAAACTCCCTACATTTTTACTTTAATAAACACTTTCAGTGTACTGATAAAAAATAACGGAAATAAGAGTTGTCATTACTCTAAAAACTTGATTATCCTCTATTAATGATTAGGTAAATATCAGATTACTGAGTTATATTTTCTGAACATTTTGTGTGCTCGACAACCTGGTATGCAGTGAGAAAAGTAAATCTAGAAAACTGATATGAATGGCACACATTTATTAAATATATTTTATAAAGCATATTTATTCTGGTAAATCATTGTTCACATTTGTTTTCTATTACTTGATAATTAATAGTGATGCTAATACATCGCCCCAGTGAAATGTAAACTTTGTTAAATGGGGATTACAAAGAATATGGGGCATTGACATATACTTGTTTTATTCTCTTTATGAAATAAACAGAATGAACACAATGTCACACTTTTTGGGATGCACACATTTTCCTTAAGAAGTAATGATGTAAGATAGAAAAAGTATTTTTCATGAACTACATCAAAAAATATTAATTCTACCATTACTTTCACTACAATGCAGGACACATACCCCAAAGACAATAACATGATACAAGATTTGGTAACCTTTTTTTGATACTGAGCTTTCTTGCTTTACTTATTCAATATTCTGTCTTTGGTGGTTGGTCTGAGAGAGTGTGACTGGCTGAAAGCCACCCAGTAGGCTTTGATGGCTAGGGCAGGACTTGTACTCATGCCCTCCTGCTTTCTAGCCTAGTGCCTTTACCACTAGACCAAACTAGCTCCCTTTACAGCACAAACCCATGCAATGGACCAGGTAGCTCCACAATTAACTCCAAATCTTGACGACATTAAGTATCCTAAAATTTCAGCAGTCTCAGGTTGAAATTACCTGTGATTTCATGCAATAATAAAAAAAACTTGCTATTAATCAGGATTAATATTAATATGAGCAGTATTATTGGAATTCATGTGAAATTTCCCAATATTTTGGATTTTGCCTGTGAAGTTGAATAAGATGTGGGAGTTCTTTTGTAAGATTTTGCAAACTTTGGAGCAAAATCATTGAATTCTCAGGAGATTTGGTACATTTTTTTTAGATTTTAAGGTTTAGTTTATATTTAAATTTGTTTTAAAGTGCTGTGTTACTGTATTTCAGTATCAGCAGAGGGCAGCATATTGCTGGCCCCTATTCAATGCAATCCAATGTATTTTTATTTCACTTAGAGCAATATTTTTAAGGCAGCTGGGAGCAACTTCATTCAGATATAAGGACAAATTTATTCACTCAATGTTCTTAACCAGGGTATCTGCATTTCAACTAAATATATTTTCAGACTACAGGTACTTTCAGATATTCTCAATGTGAGTTGTTAACCCTTCTATGATCTCTTGGAAGAGAGGTAGTCCAGATTCTCTGTATCTATCTTCTTCACAGTTCTCCAGGCTTAGTAGATCACAAGTCCTGGATACTATGCATTCCAGGCACACCTCATCAGTGCAACACTACATAGGTGGAGTTGTCTTCCTGTATTTATAATTTATAACCCCAGTAATTGTATTTTTGTTCAAGGTAGACATACCATCAAAGTATTGTTTTAGAAATTTTCCTTCAGTCTTCCACAGCAAAGAATTAAATTTGGGGACCTGTCCAATGTGGGAAAACAGGTAGTTTTCAGTCTTCTTATTCATGGAGAGCTTATTTCTTCCAAGCTAATGATTTAAACCGATTTAAAACAATATAAATGGCAAAAGCAAGAGAAAACCTATGGACAACCCAGTTTGTGTCTTCAAGAATGAGGATTATTTTACCTAGGGGTGCTTTAGCTCTTCCTTCCTTCCTTCCTTCCTTCCTTCCTTCCTTCCTTCCTTCCTTCCTTCCTTCCTTCCTTCCT
>JANHFT010008906.1:29136-44972 GCA_032467955.1 Pseudoxenodon macrops
GGAAAAATTACATATTACAGGAACCGTTTGCGCCATTCAGGTGACCCTGAGGACACAGAGAAACCTCCAAGTGCTTCAAGGACCCTCTAAAAGGATGCAAATGACCAGCTGTCTGTCTGCAAGGAGTATCAATCCTTCCATTCCCCACCGTCCAGTCAGAGTTGAAGAAGTTTCTTGCATGAGAAGCGAAATGTCTTCAAAAGAAAAAAACCAATGTCCAGTTGCCTCCTGAAAAAAATCACCTTTGGTTATCACTGGAGATTCTTTAAGAAGAGGCTGGACAGCCACTTGTCTGAAATGGTATAGAGTCTCCTGCTTGGGGTTGGACTAGAAGGCCTCCGAGGTCCCTTCCAACTCTGTTATTCTATGCATCCCAACATCTGTAAGAAGTCTCCTCTCTCTTCTTTCTCCCAGCAGAACCCCAGGCTGGAAGGCAAAATGTCCTCTGAAGCCAGAGCTTTAAAAAAAAACCTTCATGTTAAGCCTGTGCTGACTCCTGTCCATCAAGGGACAGAACAGAACGAGACAAGCTGCAGGAACCAAAAAAAAATCTCCAGCTATTTGAAGTTCTGACTTCTGTGTTAGGCCATACAATGACGTCAAGAAAAGTGTTGTGGGCCTTTGGTCTTGGCCAGGACGTTCAATCCATCACCAAGGGCCTCCTGCTCGAGGAGGGGGTTGGACTAGAAGATCTCCAAGGTCCTCACCAACCCCGTTAAGTCTACGTTCTAAATGTCTGCAATTGTCCGATTAAAGTCTGGCTCCAGTTTGGACATTTACGTCTCAAATTATTGTTATTTTATTCCAGTTTCATTTAAAATCATATTTTATTCCAACTTCATTTTAAATTTTATTTTATCCAATTCCATTTTCAATTGCTTTCAGTAATAATCTGTTTCTGGAACTCTACATTTTGATATGGCCCAAGGGCTAATCAATAAATAAAGAATATATAAAGAATACATTTACATTTGGGGAAGTGGAAGCAATTTTTCCTGGAGTTCTGCTGGCTAGGATAATCTAGCGTTTGATGCCGTGTCGTTGGATGTGACAAATGTGCCAAATACGATGACAAAATGCCAGACAACACGGGCTAATAAAACTGCTGAGCAGGAGACACACACACACACACACCCAGCAATTTGTCTGCGGTGGAAACTCAGGCTGCACAACTGACGCCCAAAGACCTTTATTCTGCAAAGGGCACAAGGGTGGCCGTTTCTACCACTCAGAATCAAAAATAAAAAACCAACCTCTTGGCTCTACAGTAAGAATTTATTTGAGCACTTCCATCGTTATTGTGGAAGGAATCAAAATCACTACACAACTTTAATAGCCTGCTTCCGGAAGGAACCGAAGTGAGTACGGCATGAAAATCTTCAAAAGGAACCAAGTTTAAAACAAAAAACAAAAACAGGAACAGAACACAAAGAAGCAACTGGACCCTAAATAAAATTCTGCAGAGGCACTTCCCGTCTTCGTATCACGTTAAACTCTCTTTTTCCGTATCTTCTTTTTCTTTCTCCTCTGCTGGGCTCTTGATCATGAATTTCTGAAAAGATGGACAAACTGTTGAAGTCTTTATGACAAATTATAAGAGGGTGAAGCGTTTATTTTTCCCCCAAATGCTTGCCCCGTTTTGAGAAACTCGTTTTCTTTCCATCACTTCATCTGCACTTTCCCAAGTGTGGCACCCAGGTCTGTACACAAAACTTCAGGGATCTAAGAAAGGAGAATCTTTGGAGCTCAGGATTGACATGTCCCTGGTGCTCTCTGAGCTTAGTGGTTTCCTTGCAGACGCTTCATGACCCAACCAGGACACGTCATCAGTGCCAGAAGGGGGTAGGATTTGCAGGGAGGAGGAAGAGTGTGGGGTCCTTGGTGCTCTCTGAGCTTGGCGGTTTCCTAGCAGACGCTTCATGACCCAAACTAGGGAACATCATCAGTGCCAGAAGGAGTGCGGTTTGCAGTCCATTTACATTCAGTGGGGGTGGGGGTCTTAAGAGATTCTTTGGTTGGGCTGTTGGCTTCTCTGGCCGTTTCCGGATTGGGGTGTTGCTGTTTCTGATGTTAACCTTGGGAGTTCAGCTATGCTGGTCTGGCTGCTGGCTGCAGGGGGGAGGCGCTGGGGGTCTTTTCGTTCAGGGCTCTACACTGATGGTGGTCTTATCCTCAGTCCCTTCGCCAGGGATCCCTAGAGCGGAGTCTGCTTTTTCAAAACTACCACAGAGTCACCCTGCCCACTGCACAATCCCCTAGGGTAGGGCTCTCCAACCGTGGCCACTTGTGGGCTTCAACTCCCAGAATTCCCCACGATGCACGAGGGCATCGAGGTCTTTTTTCCTGAGAAGGCCAGACAGCTTAGAGCTCACCTCCAGGCGCTGAGGGCAGGCCGCCTTCTGTTCCAAAAGGAATCACGCTGATTTGAACCCGGACCCAAACTGGGTCACAAGTGCTGATGTTACCTAGTTTGGGCATTGAAGCCGAGCTCGGAGAGCAACCAGGACTCCTCATTTCAACTCTTGAGCCCCAAATATTCTCTCCTCGGTGTGTGGCGTAACTTGGGGTCTCCGCACACCCTCTGCAGCTCCCCTCCCCCCCTCCGGTCCATTGCGATGCTAGAGCGAGTCGGTTCCCCCATTAGGAAGGGTCTGGGAAACGGCTTAAGAAGCCAGACCTGCCGCTCACCAGTTTAGAGAAGGTGGCCAGAAAGAAAACGAGGAAACCTCTGATCGGATACATGGATGGGATATGGGAAACCAGGTAGTCCTTGACTTATGACAGGCCATTTAGTGACCGTTCGAAGTCACAACAGCACTGAAAAAGGTGACTTTGTGACCATGTATCAGGGTGATGACCCTTCCTTGCAGCATCCCTGTGGTCTCCTGATTTACACTGGACGCTTGACAGCTGGTTCATACTTACAACGGTCGCAGTGTCTCGGGGGGTCACCTGGGGCCCTTTTGGGACCTTCTGACCAGCAAAGTCAATGGGGGAAGCCAGATTCACTTAACATCCCGTGTGACTAACTTAACCGCTTCAGTGATTCACTTAACGTCCATGGCAAGAAAAGTTGTAAAACGGGGCGGAATTCACTCAACCAATTTCTCACTGAGCCACATAGATTTTGGGCTCCATGGTGGTCGTACGTCGAGGACTAGCTGTGGTTACTGGGATCCTTTGAGCCTGGCGGCTTCCTCCTTGATCACCCCTAGCACAAGGGCCCCGGGAGGATCCTTGGAATGGGCCCCACTGGGTTTGGGCCACTGCGGAAAAGGCTCCCCAGTGCCAGATGGGACAGCCGTACCTCCATGTTCTGCTGGTGCAGCTGAGTTTGGCAGTGGCTCTTCATGGATGCTTCGTCCACACAGAAGCAGGAGCAGATCTGACAAAAGTAGCCGGCTTTGGGGACCAGGAAGTCTAAATCTAGAATGAAGACCACAAAACGAAGAAATTATATATTAACAAGGACCATTTCAGTTCATCCTTTTCTCTCTCTCTCTCTCTATCCATCTCTCTCCTCTATCTATCTATCCATCCATCCATCCACCCACCCACTATATCCATCCTCTATCCATCTATCTATTCATCTTCTCTCTCTCTCTCTCTCTCTCTCTCTCCATCCATCCTTTATCCATCTTCTATCATACCTATCCCCACCACCCCTCTCGCCCGTTTGCTGCCCATCTCCCCACAAGGCTGTCTGAAGAGAGCAAGAAGCGTCTTGATGCTTATTTTTAACCTCCTCCCTAATTTCCCTCCTTTTCAATGATCCCTTCCATTATTTCCTAAACCAAGAAATGCTGGGCAGGGATATGCAAAGCGCCATATTCTCTTTCCATTCCCGGCCTGAGTGTTTGGGGGCCGCCTCAGAGCTCACAAACCGCCTACGGTCTTTGAAGGGAGGGGGACAGACGCAGAAAACCAGCTCTTAGCGGCTCAGGCATCAAACTACAAAGAGCTGAAAGTGCAGCGAAGACAAAGGAGCAGCCCTTCCTGGCAAGTGCCCTCTGCTGAGCCCTGAAGGCCACAAGGGTTTTCTTTCAGAGTAGGCTGCCCCAAAGGCTTACCTTTCAGCTGGCCTGGGGGCTTCGGTTTCTCTGAGGAATCTAATTTTCTCTGTTTACTTTCCGGTTCTTCACATTTGGATTCCATGCGATCTGCAATAGCGACGTTCAGATTAGCAAACATGGTAACTGACCCCGTGCTGCCGTCGTGCAACAAACACTCTTTACATATGTGGCTTGTAGCTGCCCGCCCACCCGCCTGCCCGCCTGTAGGAGATGACCAGGCTGAGCCCGATGGAGGGGTCAAGCATGTCATCAGTCTGGTGTCCCTGCGTCCACAAGAGATCCAAACCCAGCCCACCTTGAATTCTGCTGACCCTTAACTACCGCCAATTTGCCTTGACCATTAACATTCCCGATTGTTATCATGTAATAAATAAACCCCTTTTCATTTGAAACTCCTTGGCTCCTGATTGCCTATGCTTGACACGGCCTCTTACTGGCTTCTCCAAGCTTCAGATGTATTGATCTACTTAGAAAATGTACATGGCCGCCAACTCCCTCTCAAGTGACTCTGGATGGCTTCACAAAAAATAGAAGCCCCATATGCAATAATAACAAATACAATAAACCCCCATATCCCAATCAAGGAACTATCAACTCAGATAGCAGCAAAAAAAAAGCAACAACCAACCCAGCCCAAGGACCCACCAAGGCCACCCCCATCAGTCTGACAGGCCAAGCCCCTAGTATACAAAACAGGAGAAACCCCCCACAGTAATCCGTCCAATGAGCCACTTGATGGGCTCCCTCCCACTCCGGGTTCCCCAAGGCCATTGGCAGAACCGGGTCTTCAGGGCCTTGCGAAAGAGGGTCAAAGTGGGGGCCAGTCTAATCTCTGTGAGGATGATGTTCCACAGGGAGGGAGGGAGGGAGGGAGGGAGAAGGGCCACCTTCCGGGCCCTGCCAGATGAACCTCCTTAAGAGACAGGACCCCTGACATCCCCTGCCTCCCCACTCCGGTGGATGTCACTGGGAAAAGAGAGCCTTTCAAATAACAGGGAGGGGGCCGCCAGGGAGAAGGCCCTTTCTTCTGGGTCCCAGCAAATGGACCTCCTTAAGCGATGGGGCCGGTAACGTCCCCTGCCTCCCCACTCTGGTGGGTCAGGAGGAGGTCACTGGGAAAAGAGGGCCTTTCAAATAATCTGGTCCCAGGCCATGGGGGCTTTGAAGGGGACAACCAGCACCTTGAATTGCACCTGGGGGCAAAGTGGCAGCCAATGCAGCTCCTGCAGGAGAGGCAACACATAGGCACCATGTGGGCCTGCACACAAAACCATGGGGGCTGCTGCGTTTTGAAGCAACTGGAGCTTCTGGGTACTTTTCCAGGGTAGAGTGAGTTGCAAGAGATGCTGCCCCGCTTGGCGAGATCATTCGAAGGAGAGAGAGCAACGGCTGCAGCCATGAGGGCAGAGCCACAGTGGGGCCAAGCAGGTGCCAAGGGTTCCTCTCTCTCTCTCTCTCTCTCTCTGGTTCCTACCTCCGCAAGGCTTCTCGCAGGAGGGCTGCGAAGGGGAAGCCTCACTGCCCTTTCCCAAGGCCGTGTCAGAGCTCAGCTCAGGATTCTGGGCAGCTGGTTTGGATGCCGCCTGTGGTTCTCCAGCTGCCATTTCCTCCGTGGAAATCCCTGGGCTGGGGGATGGCATCGCTACAGCGTCTCCCTTCCTCTCCTCCTCAGAAGTGGCTGCTGAGCTTCCTTCCACCTCCATTTCGGTTGCTTCAGCCGCAGCGTCCTCTCCAGGCCTCACCCCGCCTGTCACGACAGAAATCTCAAGAGATTGGGGCGTTTCTCGAAAGCGCTTATGCAGCCGTCCATCTTTCAACCAACTCTGCGCGGCTCCCAACCCAAAGCCATACAAAAGCACTTTGGAAGAGGGGAATCGTAGCTCGGGGGGGTTGAACTGTGGGGCAGGAGGAGGCCGGGCCAAGAGGGGGCCCTGCCAGCCCATCCAGAACAAAGGAGTTTAAAGTCCCAGATCTTGAGCCTCCCTCCACCCAAGGCCATTTCCTCCTGCCGGCGTTCGGCCGAAGGCTGCTGCCCCTCATCCAGGCCCTCACAGCCTCCGGGACTTCAGCTAAACTGTGCGAGTGGCCAAAGGCTTTTCTTTCTACTGACACCGTAACCAACCCAAAATGGACTTGGCCGAGGTCCAGGACGTGGCACTTCGTTTCTTTCCCTTTTTTCTATTTTCAATCGTGTGACTCATGATTGAGTCCTTCTATTAGATCCTCTTAATCCCAGGTATTACAGGTAGTTCTCGGCTTAGGACTCCAATTGAGGCCAAGATCTCTGTTGCTAAGTGAGACATTTGTTGAGTTTTGCCCCATTTTACAACCTTCCTTGTCAGAGTTGTTAAGTGAATCTCACTACAGTTGTTAAGTTAGCAACATGGGTTTAGCCCTGACTTCCCCATTGATTCGCCTTGTCAGAAGGTCACAAAAAGAGGATCATGTGACCCTGCAACCGTCATAAATACGAGTCAGTTGACAAGGGTCTGAATTTTCATCATGTGACCGTGGGGGTGGGGTGGGGGGGTGGCTGCTGCAACGGTCGCAAGTGTGAAGAACAATCGTAGGTCAGGTTTTCCAGTGTCCTTGTAACTACAAACAGTCACTAATCGAACTGTTGCAAGGACTTACCTGTATTCAATGGGGAGAGGTGGGATCTTCTGCGTGACCCATTGACCAACCCCAGTAAGCCACACCCCAACTGGACAGCCTTTCTCACAGAGTCCAATTCCCACCCCACCCACAAAAACGGGGGGGGGGGGGCAGGCAGTGTTTCTTTACAGTAGCCGTAGCCCTTAAGACTTAGATACCGCTTCCCAGGGCTTTTACAGCCCTCTCTAAGTGGTTTACAGAGTCAGCCTCTTTGCCCCCAACAATCTGGGGGTCCTCATTTGACCCACCTCGGAAGGGCGGAAGGCTGAGTCAACCTTGAGCCGGTCAGGATCGAACTCCTGGCAGTGGGCAGACATTCCAACCCCTGTGCCACCACGACGGCTCTTTTGCCCCCGGAAGTTCCTTCTCCCACCTGCTACGTAAAGGCCCCCCTTACCCAGCGATGGCGGCTCCTCCTCCTCCTGGGAGTCGCTTCCCTTGCTGCAAGGCTGCTCCGTCTGGTCCCCAACCGGCTCTGCGGAGAGAAGGGGCACCTTTAGGTTCCCGGCCTGCTCCTCCCCCGAGTGTTCGCTGTTTCTTGGGGGGCCTCTCCCCCCCCCAGGGCTGATCCGCTTCCTACCTGTCTGCAGCTGCTTGCCACCCGAGTCAGATTCAGTTAGTGTCTCTGTCTGCTCCTCGTCTTTTCCTTCCTCCTTTTCTTTACACTCTGGCTCAGTCGCTTCCCTACCCAGCTCTACCTCCTCTTCCACGGGGGTCTCCTTTTCAGGGGCCCCCAGCTGGGCTGCAGATGCTTCACCCTCCAGAGGTTCACCTGGAGCGCTTTCCCTCTGTTTTAGCGGGGGGTTGGCTGGAACTTTAAAGTTTTCTGATTCTGCAGAAGACCGGATGTTCTCGTCGGCTTTTTCCTCCGGTGCCGTTTTGGTCGCTCCGTCCAAATTTCTGCTGGCTGTCGTGACGGGTTTCTCCTCCTCCTCCTCCTCCTCCTCTTCGCTGCCCACCTCGTCAACGGTAACAAAGCTGAACTCTTCTTTCAGGCGGTTGAAGTCTTCCAGGAAATCCTCGTCGTCTTCCGTCACTTCGTCGATAGTCATCAAGGGCTGGTCGTCGCTGTCTTCGTGAATCTCGTCCACCGTGACCAAAATGCTGGGATCGTCCGGGATCTGAGAGGAGAGGAAGTCTCCGGCGTCTTCAACCCCTCCTTTCTCCTCCTCCTTGCATTTGAGCATCTCCTCATCCTTGAAGTGGGACAGCTGGTTCAAGGGAAGCTCTTCCACCTCTCCGATCTCATCCACCGTCACCAAAGGCTCCGTTTTGAGATCCGGCTCGCTCTCCCCTGAAGCGAAAGCTGCCTTGGGCGTCTCCGGGGGAGCGACGTCCTCTTGCTCGGAGATCTCGTCCAACGTGACCAGCGACTGTGGATCTTTCATATCTTCATTGATCAGCTCCTCCTCTTCATTCACTTCGTCCACGGTGACCAGTCCCTGGGGGTCATCGGTCATGGCTTCCAAGCTCAGAAGGTCCGCTGGGCCCATCCCGCCTTCGTCTTCTCCGATTTCATCCAAGGTCACGAAGGAGACTTCGCTCTCAGCCGCAGGGCCGGCCAACCCCTTGCCTTTCTTCCTCTTGGAGCTTGGTTCGCAGGGAAGGTTTTTCTTTGGGGGGTCCTTCCTTTTACCCCTTACAGGGTTCTTCCTAGGCTGAGGGGGCTCAGCTTCATCGACAACTTCATCCATGGTCACAAACTCATCCAAATTAAACGGAAAAAGCTCCTCTTCCTACAGAAAGACAAAGGAAGAAAAAAAACAACCCAAAACCACGGTTTAACACCATTTGATTTGTAAACGACGTAGAAACACACATCATTGTGGCAGGCATCAGAAGTAAAGAAAAAGAAAAGAAAGAAAGAAAAAGGAAGCATGCAAGCAACACAAGAGTCAGAGGATGCTTTAGAACGACTTTACAACCTGTGGACTTCAACTCCCATAATTCCACAGGATGTAAAGCTGCCATAGCTGCCCACCCTTTATAGAGGGCCATCTGGAATGAAGGGGATCTTTTATAGGTTCAAAGAAGCAGATAAGCACATGGCTTGTCTTTTTGGAGTCTATTTCTGTATCCACCCATCCATGCATCCCTCCCTCCCTCCCTCTCACACACACACATAAAAGAGATGGCTGGGGAATTCTGGCTAGGAGTTGAAGTCCACCAGTCTTAAAGTTCCCCAATTGGGAGGCCCCTGGCCTAAAGTCGGGGGTGTCAAACTCAAGGTCTGTGGGCCACATCCGGCCTTTGGGGTGCTTAGATCTGGCCTGTGGAGCCCTCCTGGAAACAACAAAGGACCAGCCCGTGGGGCCTCTGCCAGCGAAAACAGAGTTTCTTTTTTGGGGGGGGCTGTGCACGGCCACCGCTAGCTCAGTTTCTGGCTGTGACAGCCTCCTGTTGCCCCCCTGAGCTCCGTTTCTGTTGGCAGAGGGCTGCAGGAGGCCATCGCGGCCGAAAATGGGAGTTTGTTAGCCAGTTTTCTCTGACAGAGCACTCGGACCACTTACAGGCGCCCCCTGACATGAGTGACATCAAGCTGCTCCCGCCCCCGCCCCCCTCTGAAGTCAACACCACCCTGATGCGGTCCTCAATGAAATCAAGTTTGACACCCCTGCCTAAAGTCCTTCCCAGATACCCTTCCTCTGGGTTACAGGAACTGTGCTGATTGGCTCGCTTACCTCTTTGGGTTTAGGATTGCTTTTAGAGCTTCTGGTACTTCTCTCAGCAGACACCTGGGGAGGAGAAGTGGGAAGATGGTGAGCAGTGAAGACGGAAGCCTCGTAAGCACAATTAATCATCAAAGAGGTGGCATTCTTTACACGCTGCAAGTTGAGACTGTGCCAATCATTCTTAAGACCCGAGTATTCAGCGCACCAGTGGTTTTTACGGGTAACTTATCTGTCTTCAGGATCGAGTCTACGCAAAGCAGCCGGGATGCCACACGAGAAGCCGCAGCTCGCAACGGGAGAATCTCAGGAACCGCCAATGGAAGGAAGGAACGGACACCGCGTGTCAGTTCGGAAATCTGCATCACGAAGAGCCGGCTCTTTCCTCCCTTCCGCCAAACACATCCAGGCTTAAGCTGCTTCCGAACGCACCTCCCAACCGACGCTGCGCGGCGCCAACCGGTTTGGTGGCGCCGCCGAGTGCAGCAGCCGCGTACAGGGAGGGGACGGGGACTCGTTCAAGGACTGGAAGAAGCGTCAAGGTTAGGGACCAGCCAGCGCTTTAATCCCCTCCTCACCTTATTGCCGCTGATATCCCGCTTGAGGTTGGAGGATCTACTGTCTTGGTCTCGGCTCTGCTTTGGACTCCCCTTGGTCTCCGCCGGGGGGTCCTTGTCTTGCTGCGAGGAGCTCTTCCCACCGCCTAACGCAACCACCACCACTGAACTCATGCTTAGCTTAGACTTGGCGCTATCTGGGACGTTGGACCGGCCGTTCGCCGGCCTTTGCTGACTGATTGGTTTCTGCGCCGGCGTCTTCTCAGCCACCCCTTGGCTCTTGCTGGCCGGCTTTTTCTCTTTCCTTCGAGCCGAAAGTCTGGTCTTCAAAGCCTTGGGGACAGGAGTGGCCTCCGCGTCGGCTACAGTCTCTGCCTCCGGCGCACTCGCTTTGCAGGATTCCCCGGCTTCAGCCTTTCCCGGTCCTTTACCTTGCGGTGTCTTCGCCAGAGTTTCCTCGGGGTTCTGTACCTTGGCCTTCTCTTCTGGGGTCCCTTCCAGCTTGACTCCTTCAGTGCTTGAGGCCAAGTCTTTAGGGAGCTTCTCCAGGGTCACTTCAACCCTGGCCATCAGCTGAGCCTTTTCCTTTACGTTTTCCTTTGTCTCCGCCGCTGCTGGCTTGGCTACCTCCGCACCGGCTTGAGAGGCGCTGGAGGGGCCCCCCAACTCTTCCTCCACCTTCACCTGAACCCTGGGAGCAGGTGTCTCTGCTACGCCCACGGTGGCTTCGGTATGACCTGCTTCCGAAGAAGCCAACCTGTTACTGGACTGAGGGTCAGTACTTGGCATTCCCTGCAAGGCAGCTTCAGTGGAGCCCGGTCCTAAGTCTGCCTTTGCCTCTCCTTCCGTGGCTGAGGCCGGGAGGGCTCCGGTGGCTTCCTCCTTCGAGGCACCGTGAAGCTCTCCTGCTTTCCCAGGCGCCGATTCTTCCTTTGCCTTCCCTCCGTCAGGCGGAGAGGCCTTTCTCGGCAATTCCGGCTCAGAATGCTCAGTCTCTTTTTCTTCCTTTTTCAGAGCGGAGGACAAAGCGCCGGCTTCTTCGGGTTTCAGGTCTGAAGACTCGAAATCCTGGCCTGTGCTTGGAGCTCCAAGCCCAAAGTCTTTTTTTAACGCTTCCGGCTCTTCTTTCAAGTCTTCCGTCTTCAGGGGCTGGGAAGCTGCTTCCCCTACCATCTTCTTGCTATCCAAGCGCTCAGTCTCCGTGTCTGGGACAGCCTCCGAATCTGAACCGCGGTCTTCCGTGGCAGGAACAGCAGATGGAGGCACCACTCCTGATCCTTCGGGAATTGTTTTCAAGTCAGGGCTAAATGTATTTAAAAAAACAGAACAAATCAAGCTATGTTGAGAATGCCACAGTTATCAATTACCTCTTGATGCCAACGGCTGGGATCTCCTGAGGCTCTAATGGCTTAGGATGGGGATTTCTAACTTATTCTACTAACCTGGGCTTTTAAGCGTGGGTGAAACGCTTCTAAGCTACCTACCATTATCGCAGGCAACCCTAAAGGGCTTCTTCGAAGGACAGATGTCCTGTTGACCCCAGAGCTGAGAAGATTAGAACTTAAGGCAGAAAAAAAAAACCCCACATACAAATACACAGAGAACTTGTGTAAAGGAATTGTTTAAAACTGAGAACGGAAATGTTAACGGTTTGTCCACAGGATCAGCAGGCTGTCCCTAAAGAGCCCAAATGAGTCAGGAAACTTCCACGGGGAACGGAAATATCCACATGCAAAAGGTTAATCTCAAGGGGATCCCAAGTGCCTCAGAGCTCCCAAGGAAATCTGAATTATGAGACAAATGTATGGGATACTACTACAGAGGAACATTTTCAAAAATATAAGCAGTTTCAACGGCCCTGGCTGAAGGCCTGTTTTGTTTATTCGTTTCCCAACCGTTTTCAGTCAAATAAATGCCTTCTGGAAATCTCTAAGGAGATCTTCCATTTCCCCCCTCCCTCCCTCCGTGACAATCATCTGCCATTATCTTATGATTCCAAGGACAGTGTGTATTATTTAGGAAAGCGGGCTGGAGTCTCAATATCACTACAATAGATGAGGAACTGGATCATGGACAGGAATTGTCATTTGGAGGGCTGGCTCAAGAAACACAAACCAGACAGAATAGCAGACAGTTGTGCAAAAAAAGGGGGGGAAAAGAAAATCCATAAGCAACCCTCAGTTCTCCTCAGAATCATTAAGAGAATCAGGCATGAACTGATTGCAAACGTCATAGGCCTTTTGTCATCACGGGAAAGGTTCTCGCAATCTTCTGCAAAAAATGGAAAGAGCAAAGCAGGGCCGATTTTAAAAGATCAAGATCTGGACGCTAACAGAACTGCAAAACTCTGCTCTTTCAAACGAGGTCTGGCTTTTCCAGCAGCCAGCAAAGACGACGACAACAGAAGGATGGAGGAGTAAAGAGGAGAAGTCAGACTGGCTCCGTTCTGAACGAGATTCCAAAGCCGAAATCAAAATCTGTTCAGGCTTTGGCTGGGACGTTTGAGCTGTGATCCTCCATCCAAAGGGTGTTGATGTTCTAGGCATATTGTTCAATCCTGAGAGAGAGAGAGAGAGACCCTTCCCAAACAAGTATCTTAGGTAATATAGGTGGAAAGGGACTGCAAGGTAACAGTTAAGGATAAATAGCAGTCCTGCCAAAGGAGGTTTGTAAACTAAAGATTTCCAAGGATGAGTGTAAAATCCCACTCCCTTCTCTTGCTTTTCACCAAGAAAGCAAATTATGCCTGGATTTCTTTTCTGCTGGAAAAAGGATGAAGAAGTTGTTCAAAGTCCATTCAATCTCCTTAATCAAAGAGGGTTATTATTCATAAGTAACCTACCGAGAATATTTCAAATAGCTTTCAAGGAATACGGGAATTGGACTTAATTCGCTCGGGAGTAGGAAGAATGATATTTTAAGAGGAGGGGGGGAAAAACTTGGGTGGTTTGGATGCCTCGCAAATCCGAAATCATTTGATAAAACAAAGTATAACAAAACTAGGATTCGTAAATAAGAAAGGAAACATGCTGAAGAAATATGGAAAAAATCAGGAAATAAAAATAACACAGTTGCAGGAACTTGACAAGTCCTCTTGATTTCAGGGAGTGTTAAAGAGCTTATTGCGCAGTCGCGTTCTGACACTAAGGCAGTCCCTCTCTTCGGACTACTGAGGAACGGAATGAAAAGGACAATCCACAGAGAGCAATAAAAGACCAAGCTGTTTGGAAGTCAAAGGGCATCATCCAACTTAACAGAACAACAGAGTTGGAAGGGACCTTGGAGGTCTTCTAGTCCAGCCCCCCCCCCCCCCACTGCTCAAGAAGCAGGAGGCCCTGTACCATTCCAGACAAATGGCTGTCCCGTTCTCTTCTTAAAAGCCTCCAGTGATGGAGCTCTTGTTCTCAGCTCGAAATTCTCAGTTAGTCATTTTGTTCTGACTCCTTTGGGGAGGTGGGGGGAAAAAAGAGAGATGGGACAGAAAAAAAAATATTCAGGACAGCTGCCAGGCCCCCTCATCGAGAAGAGGACTTGCCCATCACGTTTGTGTCACCCGTCGTTAATTGCCGGCAAATGCTGGAAAGGTTTCATCAAGCATGCCTGATCGACCCAAACTACTATTGAGAAGAACAAAGCAAAAGGAAAATGAAGCTTTCTTTCCGTTTCCATGGCTTTAAAGATTGCCTTACTTTCATCTCTATCAGTGTAAGAAGCACCATTTGCAACGGGGTGCCCAGCCTTGGGAGACTTGGAAAGGCTGGCTGGGGAATTCTGGGAGTTGGAAGTCCACAAGTCTTCCAGTGGCCAAGGTGGGGCACCCCTGCTTTATAAGGGAACACGGAGGGGCTTCCCTTTTACATTGAAATGCCTGGGGGGGGAAAGCAGTTTAGAAAGCAGAAGCTTTGAGCACCTAAGACCCCTACCGTTCCCTCCCTTGGACAGAACAGGCAGAAAGAGGCAATAAAACCCGGGGCTGTTTATGAAGTCACCCTGGAATGTAGCTGCCCCCTCTCTCTCCTCCTCCCCCCCCCCCCCCGGTTTCACCCAGAAACCCAAACATTTTCTGATGGGAAATACCGAGACCTTTACAGGAAAAGAGACCAGAGTGCCCATGTGCCAGTGCTCTCCATAGGGGGCAACGTTCAGAGACCATCAACAACTCAAGAGGCTGGATGTGTAGAAGTAAGTACTCTAAAAACAGTATTTTATTAGTTGTAGTAAAATAAAATACACAAAACCTGCTCCAAATCTACATCGTTATATAGTTACGGAACACCACAGATATCGTTTCAAAGGTTCTGGTTGCCTGAAGTACATTTATTTTAAATGTTCATCTACAATATATAGAGATCGGCAAATTATATTTATGTATCTAGAGGAAGCTAGGGAAGAGATGAGTTTGGGGTTACAAAAGACATTTTGAAAGGAAAATGTCCCTTTACTGTGCATTAAAATATCTGTCCCCTTACTGGTCTATTTATAAATATATAAATTTGGTCCCAATACGACTATTTGAACTTTGTGTCACCTTCTCCATGGTTTGTAGTGTTTCAACCTCTGAATGTACTTTAGCAGTTTGTTTGCACGATTTAGAGGACTGCAGCCCAGGTTGTGACCTCCTGGGCTGCACTCAAACGGCTTGGTAAGAGTCACATATCCCAGGTCCCAAGTCAACCGACTTAGAAAAACGGATCACGTTAACAGAAGGCATGAAAAGGCACCAGGATCTTAAAAAAGCACCGGCATTCAAAAATGTCGGTCGGATGTCACTTCTCAGGGCTCACCTGTGTCCCAGGAACAAAAGACAACTGAGACGGGCGGACAGAAGTACATGCATGCATTGAAAAACCCATTTATTCTTTCAACTGCGGTCGTTTCTTCCCAGGTCCAGAAAGAGGCAAAGGAAAGAGGGACGTGGCAGGGATCGGCACTTAAAAGCCAGAATTCAAGGCTTTGCACGCACACACACACACACACACACAAAGGGAGGGGATATGATAATTTTATTCAGTCCCAATTTAAATCTCTCCCGTCCCATCCCTACCATCTCCTCTCACTCTCACAACCACACACACACAAATACAAATACACACTCACACTTTGTATATCAATGAAAAAATACCTCTCTTGGCCCGCTTCTTGCTTTTTCGCTTCTTTTCTTACAGCGTCAGCCTGTTAAAAAAAGTTCAGCTTTTTGATACGCAAGAAAACAGTTTTAACAAAAGGACTGTCTAAATGGAAAAAACTGGAAAATCACTGGACATAACTGGTTAAGAAATCCTGGTTATAAATTCTGCAAGCTGCATTCCATTCCACCCTCACTTGCAACCCTGCCCAGATGGCAAATTTCCAGCCAGCTATTCCTCAATCATCCTCCACGTGGCAACAACAAAAAAAGGCGCCACCTAACACCTGTATACCACCACGTCCTTAAAAACCACAAGCATTCTCTGCATTTGGAGCCATCCTGAATATGTAGGCTAAATAAATGAAGACGACTTACAGCTGTAGCTTCTATTCTGGGCGAGCGCGAGACAGTCAACTCCACTTCTCCCAAACTGTAAGGATACCTTTTTAAGAAGCGACACATGGACGCTGCGGACTCGGCACTGTTCAGCTGGAAAATGGCCTTCAAAATTCAAAGGGTCAGAAAGTCAACATGGAAGGAAGGACCTGAGCTTGTAGCAAAGGCTGCCTTTCTCCCAAGGGAACCTTGACGGGGACAAGGGCCTTCCCATCAGCCCCTTGAAAGGAAGGCTTTGCACAGCTTTTGATGGGGCTCTTTAAAGACCAGCACAGTTTTTCCAACTCTTTAAAAAAGTTTCTAAATACTCCCCCCCCCCACACACACACACAATCTGATGAGGAGCGTTCCTTGAAGC
>JANHFT010008907.1:0-23762 GCA_032467955.1 Pseudoxenodon macrops
CTATGCACTATGCACTATATACTATACTAATGCTCTACCGTAAGTGGAGAACAAAGAAATTATTTTATATATAAATGAAGATTTTGAACTGATGATGTAAAATACAAGTGTAGTCATTAAAAACATTCAAAATTAAAATGCTATTATTCTAAGTCTTTTTATAAATAAAATAATATTTTTACCTGTATTGGTAATACTACAAGGGCAACACAGATCATAATTACAACCAGCAATTTGGAAGGCCAGATCTTGGGAGTAACATCCCCAAATCCTACAGTGGAAAATGTCACTATGCAGAAATAGAGGGAGTCAAAGAGAGTCAGCTTGTTTCCTGCTCGTTCCAGATGTTGAATTCCACAAATACTATAGAAAGAATGGATTAAAAAGAAACATCTGTAACTAGATGCATTATAATTCTGTTTGGTCAAGGGATTAATTATCTCATATACACATTTGTTTTAATGTTAAAGAAAAATCAAAGTATTGTTTTGTATTTCACCAAAGTCTGCATGTTTCAAAATTAATGAACCCATGTTATCACTGATCTCAAACACTGACATATATCTGAGACCCAATTAACTGAATGTAACAAGAGAAAAAATGCACTTTTTCATTTGAAAAAACTGAGCAACTTGATATCATATGAAAGCTATGTGTCTCTTAAATAGCCATTATGGTCACTTAATGATCATAAAGTTGCTTTTCTGGAAAGAATGTTAAAATTATAGTCTTTCCTATTATAGGACCTATAATAGCTATCATAGCAGCAGGCAGAAGACAGCTGAACTGAGATTTTACAGCATTAAACCATACTGAACAGATAGCCTCAATTACTAAATACTTTTGAGCAGTATTTAGAGACACGGTGTTAGCATATGCAAGCATGAATATATCACTCCATCCTATTCTTATCCACAGTCAATTGAATAAAAATCTAAACCTGATAATAAAACCTAAAAAGCTTGAATGTGTAGTTATACTATGCTGCACAACTAAACGAAGTGATACCGTACATAAAACAAGCTTGGATATCTTCAGTGCAAGTTACCTCAACAATATTCATTTATATTCAGTGTTCTGCCATTTCTTCTCTTGGCCATACAGATTTCTCATTTGACTCAAATTGATCTTTCCACAACTTGAATGGGTCATGGCTGAAGCTATCAATGTTATCCTGCTTGAACACCCCATGATATAACTCCCACAATATATGTAAGGTTTAAAAATTGAGCATCAACCACTTGAAATGAACAAAAACAAACAAAGTGAAATCCCCAAAGAAAGTAATATTCTGAAAGAGTTCTGAAGCCAGGTTTTAGACTTATGATTGAATGCACAGATCACGCTTTGTTCAAAGAACTCTCTTGAGCAGACTTAGCATCCCTTTGAAGAGTTCTTAAGGGAATTGAAATTTTTGACACTATAATAACAAAGGCAGTCACATGTGGGGAAAACAAATGGATATGTTCCACTTGATCATTTCCCAAATGGTCCTATGCAGTATGTTGAACTCTGTGGCGTGGAAACCTGCTTGGGATTTCTCGTTGCTGAAAAGAACAGCTTTTCATAGATAATTAAAATTGTTTTCCATTAATAAACTCTTCTCCATCTGAATTATTCTTTGATACTTTTTCAAGAGGATGTGGAAGAACTTGGGAGTTATGAAAGGGAAAGATTCATCTTTAGCTCCGCAGTGAATGGTGGCTCTGAAATAGATAAGCCTGGAATGGTGTACTTTCAAGGTTTCTAAATCTTCCTTACCCCTGAAATAACAGGGTTAAATCTATAACTTATTTGCAGATAGTCCTTGACTTATGACAATGGAGACCAAAATTTATGTTGCTAAGCGAGACATTTGTTAAGTGATTTTGCCCATTTTACAATCTTTGTTGCAAAAATTGTTAAGTGAATCACTGCAGTGTTAAGTTAGTAACACTGGTTGTTAAGTGAATCTGGCTTTCCCATTGAGTTTGCTTAACAGAAGGTCAAAAAAGATGATAACCAGGACACAGCAACTGTCATAAATATGAGTCAATAGCCAAGCATCTGAATTTTGATCATGTGACCTGGGGGATGTTACTATAAGTTTGAAAAAATGGTCATAAGTCACGTTTTTCAGTCCCATTGTAACTTTGAATGGTCACTAAATGAACTGTTGTAAATCGAAAACTACCTATATTTATTTATTTATATTTATTTATTTGCAAAATTTATTAGCACAATAAAATTCTGGAATTACTAATATGGATTTATTTAGAGTTGCCTTTAAAAATAATGTTTTTACAAGAATCAACATCATATAAGCAGTTTAAAATAAGTAAGGAAAGCAGAACAAAATAGCATCTAAATAATGCCTATTACAAGATATCCTCAACTGTTTTGCCAGTGGGCAAAACAAAATGCCATGACTGCTATGGGAAGAGATTGGCCAGTCATAAAATGTCAACTATGATGCCACAACCAATCACAAAACAAGTCAGATGGAGGAAGTTAAGGGAGTTGTCTGTGGGTGCACTGGTGTATACTAGTATAGAGATATAAATATAATAAATTGGTCAAAAGAATAAAAAGAACTGCAAGACCACAAAAGACCAGATATAAGAATAAATAGAAAATCCTAGCAAACAGGGAAGGATGTAGATGGCAATCGGTGGCAAAGAGCAAATCTATGGTTTGTGAATATCAAACCTCTTGAATAGCTTTAGCAATAAAAATGTGGCCTTTCTTACTTATTTTAAACTGCTTATGCGATGTTGATTCTTGTAAAAACATTATTTTTAAAGGCAATTCTAAATAAATCCATATTAGTAATTTCAGAATTTTATTTCCATGGACATCTACATTTTTTAAAGAAACTTTATGTCTTAATAAAGGGCGACATTATAAGCTACAGTGAACTGTGCACTGGATGAAAAAAAAAGAACCTAAATGTCTAAAATGAGTCCCACTTATGTACTGTCTGAACTTTAGAATATTGAGTCATTGTTTGTTATTTTATCTTTAGTACTTCCCATAAAACATTTGCACTTCATGTTTATCCCCCAAAAACAAAAACAACAACCATTCCCAGTATGTATTTCCTGAATGTAAGGTTAGTTTAACCACAAGTTGGAGAAATCATGGCACAACATCAACTTTCCTCATGTTTAGAACAACTATTCTAAATTCTGTTGGTAATCAAAAAAATGGCTTCCTTTTTCTAATGTTAACCATAGAATTAGGGTTTGATGGAGATATCGGTGGGGGGAGGGAGCATGTGAGTCATGCTTTTCTGAACAGCTGATGGAGAAAAGCTCTTTATTTGACTCTCATTAGATGTAAGAAATGTTACCTTTCCCTATCATTGTTGGAATTCTTTTTTTCCACAAAGTCCTTTGAAGATCAGTCCCTGAACAGGAGTTGACTAAAGTTCTAGTTGTTCGTTTCAGAATGCTGAATGCTCAGTGACAAATTTAAAATGACTGTCATGTTTCTTCTCACCCTCATTATAGTACTTGGAGAGCAATTTCCTTACAGCTGCAGTTATTCGTAGCCTCTTACCTAACAAAAGCACTTATTTTTAAAAAGGTTGTTCTTTCAAGATAAAACTATTCGTGGAAGATATCAAAACTAGAAAGATACATGAAACGTTACAGTGAGATGCAAAATGTATAGCAATTTCTCTTTCATCTCCTTCAATTCTCTGTGGCCAGCACTCCTAGTTTGAAATGTCTAAAATTATGGGAAAACATAATATTGTAGAATGTTCTACAGCCTAATACACAATGGAAGAGGTTCTAAGTATATTCATGGCATTCTACAAAACGTTTCATGAGATTCTAAAAGGACTCAAATCTTACAATTTTGGATAAATTGTATAAGGTAAAGGACATATCTGACAATCTTCACTGTCACTGTTCACTGTTTTTCTAGCCTTAGATCTATTTTTTTCTCTGAAAGAAACTTTCAAAGAACCAGGCTACTATTTTGTTATTGCTTGGATTTTGTTATTTATAGTATAAACTGCATGATCTTAATTATGATTAATTTTAATACAGATCTAACATTTTAAACTAATGAAAGCTATTTCAATATACAGATTTATATTATTATTTGTTTTTTTTAATTAAAACGAATGTTTTAATGTTTGTTTTCATTTTCCATCTTTTTCTTCTCATCTTGTTTTACCCCACCTTTGGAATTGTGAAATTAATGCTTTAATAAATTAGGAAAATAACACAAGCATGACAAAGGAATATTAAAGCTTTTTGGAATGCAATTCCCAAGAAGAGGCAAAAAAACTACAGAGTAACAACTACAGCATATTATTATTTTCAGAATAAAGGAGGTAAGCTAATGGTTATTAAGCAAACTTCCAAAATACAATTATATGGCACAATATGAATGGGACAGAAACATAATTTTAAGAATAACTACACTGCATGTGAAAACAATAATTAACCAAACAAAAAACCTTCAAAAAACCATTTCATGTGATATGACTTAATGCATTGCTATTTGAGTGAACTATAGTTGTCCCACTTGCATCTTCCATCTGATTCTAAATTTTGTATCTTCAGCGGATTCTAAATTTGTATACACTACCTACTATTACTTTTTGTTTCTCTTTGCCTTTGGGCAAGGTAACTTACTCATATCTGTTCACAAGAAATTTTTTTAATGAGTTAAACATGGAAAGTAGCTTAAAACCAACCAATGTGGTAGTTATGATGTTCTGCAGCAGCATATGCTGCTTTCCTATGGCTGTATGTCACAACACGTGCAATATGAAGAAATATTGAAGACAGAGGAAACACGTCTCTAGCCATTTTTAAAGCTAAAACAGCTTTGTTATCTTGAGGCTGATGGAAATAATTTCATCATCATTGAATTCTATGACAGGAGGGAATTTGTATAAATTGCCAAAACATTCCTAAATAATTGTATTTCTAATCTGAAATATGTAGAAAGACCTATAGCTTACAAAACCAATATGAGAATATTAAAACACTGATAGTGTTTAGAAAAAAAATCACCAGTGGCAAGATGGATAGACTCAGTTACAGTGGCGATGGGTACACTATTGGAAAACTTGAAAGATAAGGTTAATGGCAGATCATCACTCCATAGTGGCTCAGTGGTTAAAATGCAGCGTTGCAGCCTAACTCTGCCTATAACCAGGAGTACAATCCTAATTATTTTGAGATTGACTCAGCTTTCTATCCCTCCAAGGTCGGTAAAATGAGGACCCAAATTGTTGGGGGCAAAATGCTGAGATTGTACACTGCTCAGAGATTGCTGTAAAGCACTATGAAGCAATACACAAGTCTAAGTGCTATTGCTATTTATGAGTTGCTAAAACTTCATAACTTGATGGCATATAGTCAATTGATGGATTTAATCATTTGCAACCCAGGCACAACAAAACAAAGCACTGCTATAAACATCTAAATTTAGGTATTCTAGTACTGTAAAATGGAGTTGGAAGACAATGTTGTTCTATTTGGTACTATTTTTATTTCAATGTGTATTTGCCCAAAAGAGGGAGGGTATAACAATCAAAATTGTTAGATGGTATCTTCCTAGATGCATTATCTTGCTTCTTTTCACTTGTATGCTCCAAAGGATACATTTCTGCCTGCCTATTCTGCTTCTCCACTTGAAAAATCAGACACATAAATTCTGTCTGTAACTTAAGAGTGAAAACTATTATAATATTGCACTTTACGTGATTGTGTAGCCAGTGATTCTTGAAAGCATCCATCACAAAATAAAAATTGAATAGATCATTTTCAGGGTGTAGTTATAAACAATGAAGAACAAGTTATGCATATATATGCCTAGTCCTGTTTTCAGAATCACATCCAAAGGTATCAACACTAATATGCTTTCTGCTAACTTAATTGGCAAGAAATCCAGTCTACCACTATATCCAATTTCTTCATTGATAAGGCTTATCCTGGAAATTTTGTTTTTCCATAAGGCAAATTTATGACATAGAAGTCACCCTTCCCTACATTAAATCTCTTGCCTTGGAATTTACAAATTATCTTCTCTTCCATTCACATGGAGAAGAAGTCATTTCTGTTAACTCTACCAGCAAACCATGGAACTCCTATAAACTTATAAATGCACAGGTAAATGCCAAGAGGATGACACACGAAATCATAATTTTGTCTTATGTAAAGTCTTCACTACATAATTGAAGTCAGAATGCAGCCCTTAGCGAAGACTTAATGAACAATGTATAAACATATGATTGATTTGTCAGGCTTGTCTCTTCTTTAACATGCAATTATATGGAAATAAAAAAGTCACAATGCAGCATTCATGGCAACACTTTCTTTACAGGCTAACATAAACTGTTCCCACACTTTGGAAAGTGACAGGTCATCATTCATGGGAAGGACATACTGTGGCTCACTACAAACTGCTTTTGCAACTGTGGTCTGCAAAGCATAAAGTGTAAATTTCTAATACTGAATTTTACAGTCTATCCAAAATACTGGGACTTACTGAATTGGTTTCTAAGCTAAACAGGAATGTAAAAGTTGTTATACTGTGAGCCATTAAGGCCCATCTACCAAATACTTTATCAGCCCTATTTAAAACGTTAAACTTGCAAGACAGATTATTTGCCATTAAGCTAAGCACTTGCATTTGTTACACAGCAATAATTGGAAAATGTCACAATATTTATCTGTTGAATTATGTTTTATGGTACATAAGTGTATAGATAAGAAAGCCAGTAGCAATCCCACATTCTCCTAAAAGTAACTGGGTAGAGACTGCCATGGGTATCAATTAGCTACTATTTCACACTACTGGAGCGCAAGCCACTCTATAACCATAGTCTATCTACTACTCAAGACGCCCTGTCTGAAAAATTATATCAAGAAAGAATTGTATGTTATGTAAATGGTATATTTACATAATATGTATAAACAATTGTATATTATGTAAATGGTGCAACTCCTCTGTGAAATTATCAAAAATAAGGCATGGTTATAAATGAATTATTTGAGTAATTTATGCCAGAAGGAAGAGACTTCAAACAGATGTTAACCCCCAATGCATATTTAATGACATCCAAAAAAAGGACTACTTTATTCAAAACCTGTGATAAATACATCAAATAGACACAAAGCAAATTGTTAAGAGAGAATGCTCATATAGTTAAAGAAATCAACAACTTTGTTAGACAGTGAGATTAATTTTCTGTCAGTAAAATAAAACCCCATTCCTGTTACAAAACAGGTAATATTTTAAAGCCCAAGTCTTCTTAAAGAATTTGTTATATTAATCTTTCTTAAACATATTGGAGAATATACATGATTGAAAGCACAGAAAATTTTAAAATAAAGATATCTGTGTAATGGATAAAGAACAAAGCCTCAGTTCTGCCATATAAAACTGGTCTTTCTCTCAGTACATATTATGAGGCATAAGGGTGTGAAAAAATACAAGTCAGAATTCCTGAAATGATATATGCTATCACAGAATAACCCAGAGTGCCACATAATTTGAATCATAATTGAGAAATGATCAATCAGCTCCAATATTCTATCTCATAAAATTTTAAACCGTAAGTCAGATGTGGAACAAAGAAGAAGAATGGGGAAAACAAATCAAACTATGTTAATTGGTGACCTACAAGTAGCTAAAACTGAGATGCGTCCCTCAAAGACCCCAGCCCTGTATTTTATAACATGACAGAAAATTAACATGATTTACATTTTATCACTTTATATGCCTGCATGGCCCATACTGTCTAGTTAAACTAAAATAAAGTTTACTTACATGAAATCAAAATTAGTTTTTGTTAAGCTTTGGTAGCCAGATTAAAATCCTGTTCTTAATTGAGAAACACTGGATAGCTTACGCAGGAATCCTTTTTATTTTATTTACAACTAGCCGGATACTTGTGCTTCTCTATGTACTTCCAGGCAGCAGAAAGAAAGTGATCTGCCATTTGATGCTGGTGGGTGAGAAGGTTGTGTAAGGGTTCAGGGTAGGGCTCAAGGGGAGGGAGCTTGTCTTTACCGGCCCATCCTGGGAGTCTTATCCTGCCAATTCAGGGCATGGCACCAGACACAGGGTAATCGAGGTCCAAGATCAACAACCTTTTCCCTGGAGTAATCAATCTGCGGTTCATATTTAAAATATGAGTGAGTGAATATTTAAATATTTAAAATATTTTTTTTGGGGGGCTCTACCCAGTTTTTCATTCTGGGCCCAGATTACTATTTTCTTTTCCCTAACGTTTTCCTACAAGTGCAGGGTCTGCTTTTGGGGGGGATCAAATGTAAATCCAATGGTTACAACAGGAATTGACAACAGGAATTGATGTGGGCTGCGACAGACTAACTGTCCTGTTTTCGTGCTTAAGAAAAAACTAGAACTAGAATTCATAGTCTGCTAGTTTCTAGGCTGGTGCCTTAACCATCAGACCAAATTGGGTCTATGAGTCCAGTTTACTATGTGGTATTGTAGTCTGACCCTATTTAGAAACTCATAGAATGGTGATAAAATAAAATAAATCAAATAGTGAAGAAATATCAATTTGTTAGTTAAGTAATTTGCAATTGCAATTAGCTTGACAGGAAAATAGTTGGCACCTCATTCAAAATGGCCTGTTTTACCAAGCTGACTATGCAGTTTTGTCATTGTTATACAATAAAGAAATAAAGTAATAAAGAATCAGATGAAAGAAGGAGAGACGGTAAGGTAATGATGGAGAGTGGGCCCTGATCCAGATACACGTGGAAAATTGACATTATTAAACATTCCTGTCCACCAGAATTTACTGTCACATGAAACCCACTTTGATTAAGCTGAATTTTGCAGCAAATTTTCAAACAAAGAAGCTCATATCAAAAAAGTATCAGAGTGTGAAAGCTTCCTATGTCCTCATTAATAGTTGGATGGAAAAGGAGTGAATTTAAAGTACTTGGAAGGTGAGAAGACTCGGTCTTGACACAGAGCGTCTCCCTCTGTTTTTGTGAAGATGATTAGATTGTGATCAGACTATAAACTAGGATACTGTCAAGCATCTGCCACTGTACAGCGCTACCAAACCGCATGGCAACTGGTCTTTTGAGACCCCTGTCTCTCCTTTGTGGCTTTGGCACATGTTCATGACATGAAGCAAAAATTCAGGGCTACCCATATATTAAGGTTTGAAGCAGTACAGTTAAGAGTAGTACAAGCTCTTACAAACATTTGTATACAGTTACCTGGCAGAGTATAAAAATAAGTATATGTAAGCAATTATCTAAAATATTAATATTTACTAGTAATCCTTTAAAAATATAAATGAAGTAATTAAAAGATTGAAAGGCACAGCAATATAAACAAAAGAGAACTCAACAGAGGACTGTTTTAAACCAGTCTGAATGTGATTTCAATTACCATGATAGATAATTGCTTTATTTCCTTAGCTAACAACTGTGTCATTGGTATTTTTGTCAGTATTTAGTCTATTTTTTCCCCACTCTACAAGGGCCAGAACAAGACCAGAATAAAATGGCACATAATAAGCTGGTGTCTGCAGATGCAGAAGGCAGCAATAATTGGTGTAGGTCAACTTGCCTTTTTTCTTCATCTTTTCCTGTCACTTACAAAACACAGGCTTGAATCTGAACATAATGTTCCCTGGCAAATAGCACTAGCCTCCTTATCAGTGATAGATTGCTGTCAAATATTTTGGTTTCCCGTAACTCAAGAAAGGGAGAAGACTTAGGGAGAAAAGAAGGCAAGGTTTGTAATATTGTTATCAGTCGTTACCAATTAGGTATTCTATAAAGATCAAAGGTAGCAAATATAAAAATGTAAAATGGTGTGACTTCAGTGTTTTATAATGGTTTGAAGAGAAAGCAATTAAGAAGTTCATGTTAAAGCTCATATTTGATTTCAGGATTCACGTAATCATAAC
This sequence comes from Pseudoxenodon macrops, assembly GCA_032467955.1. Classification (NCBI taxonomy): domain Eukaryota; kingdom Metazoa; phylum Chordata; class Lepidosauria; order Squamata; family Pseudoxenodontidae; genus Pseudoxenodon; species Pseudoxenodon macrops. The sequence continues at coordinate 9,914 of JANHFT010008907.1, forward strand.
AAGAAATAAGTATAAAATATTTGGGGGAGGAACCAGATTTAATAACCATATTTTGTCAGGTTTCTTTAAATGTTTTACTGTTGCGATTTGTAATATTTATCTGCATCCCAATGTTAGTGTTGTATAAAGAAAAGCTTTCCCCAGGAATAGTTTCTCCCTCTGGACCAATTCCTTGGGAATACATACAGCACTAGAACAGCAATACAAACAAAAGGGACAGAGGTTTTATCTTCCACTTAATTAAAGGAGTATGTACCCGAACTGTAATATTTTCACATAATGGAAATTATTTACATATATATTTTTAGTATTCTTTTATCTGTCATTATTTATTTTCCTAAACAAGATGAGGTTAGAACTTTGGCTTGAAATAAAACAGTAATTATAAACTACATGGAACTTACCATGTAAAGATAAGACACAGCAATGTAGATATTAAAATCAGAACTTGATTAAACATTGCAGACTGTGTGCGCTGGATGGCTCTATGAAGATCATTCTATTTGAAAAGTCCAACCAACAACAAAATTATGAAGCTAGCTCATTAAATTAAATGTGAGGCAGCAGTCAAGAAATATGCAATGTTTTAAAATGAGAGAGGCAGTACAGCTAAATAATGAAACAGTTAGTTGGGCTTTCTGAAACGAGGTGCCATCAAAGCTAACATTACCACTAAATCACGAGGTGCCCTTTCATAACAGAATATCAGAAAACGGGCCAATAAACATCAACTAACCATATATGAAACCATAATTCCTTAAAATTACATTGTAATTTGAATAAATGAGAAGACTTTAGATTCATAATGAGAATCTAGAGGTAATTTTGCTTCAATTTTACAATATTTTCATAATAGGAAAAAAGAACACAGAATTGTGCATATTTTGTATCTTCTGGGGCTGGAGGCAAAATTTATAGAACGAATTACATTAAACCAACTACAGGTAGCCCTTGAGTTACAACCTTTCTTTTTTTGTTGTTGCAAACATTCAAAGCTGAAATGTCACTGAAATGTTACTAAAAAAACCAGTCCTCACTTTACGACTATCACAGCATCCCCAGGATTGTTGTGATCAAAATTGGGTGCCTTGTAACTGGCATGTTTTAATGACAGTTGCAGATTCCAGGGTCAAGTTAACATCATTTGTGACCTTCCCAGATGGTTTCTAACAAGCAAACTCAATGGGAAGCTGGATTCACTTAATGACCACACAATTCATTTAACAACTACAATAATTCGCTTAAACACTGTGGCAAAAAAGCTGTGACTCACTTACCAACTCCCTTGGTTAGCAAAGGATATTCTGGTTTTAACTGTAGTCATAAGTCAAGAACTACCTGTAGTATGTAGTCACTGTATGACTAACAATAGTTTTATCTGTGACCAGATTGCCAAAAATCTGTAAAGCATGTAATAATTACTGCTATTTCCTTTTAGCAGATGCAAATAAAAATTAATGGGACTGTTCAATAAAATCTGAATTTAAATGAAATTTTTTGAACCGAAGCTAATGTTTATAATCACATTTGCCTAGATTCCAACAGGACTGAAATTTACATCATATAAAAATGAAGCACCATTATGCCTTTTAATAAGAACTTTTGAAAGAATCTTTTCAAAATGAAATGCAGGCCTCTAAGCCAAGCATGCCAAGCATAAATAAATATAGTTCTTTGGCCATTTCCCTATATTTATTTCTCTCCTTCCCCCATTCTGCCTAGCAGCATAGTATAATAGCCAAGTATAATTAGTATTTATTAAGTTGGGACATGAAAAGATCCTCAGGTGGAAGCTAGAAAAAAAAAGCAATCAAAGGAATTAATGCTGGACCAATAGCTTTATTATGAAAATAGATAACACATTTGAATTCCTACACTAGATATATCACAGGAAGATAAAAAAGGTGATGGAAAATGCCAACAATGCAACATCAATGATCAAAAAGCAAATAAGCTAACATAATTGAAGTTAAACCAATTTATTCCCATTAATTTACAGTGCCTTCAATCTAAAGACAATGGACTATAGAACAGACATTTTTTGCATTAAGTTATAAACAGAAAATACAAATTTTCCCCTTCAAACAAATCTTATCTATTTTGTCATACTTACAATCATATTCTCCAAAGCATGTTTAGCAAGCCAACAATTTAAAAATACTGGGATGAATAAATTCCTTAATGCAGGACAGAAAATCTAAAGAAAAACAACAACATATTACATACGTTTTCCAAACATTCATTCATTGTAAGTGCATCTAAATACAGGGGAAAATTGGAAATACATCTAAAATAGTTAATTCCATGTATCTGTGTTTTTTGACTTGACAACAACAGAGCTAGCAAAACTATAACAGAAGACAATTAACTCAAGTAGGGACAATTTTAATATTTGATCCATTCTTTTTCAATCTCAATTCTTACTTTTGATTAAAATTGTTGTCCCAATATAATCTCCAGAAACTTACTTCTGAAGTGAAGTTTATATCTAAACCAAAATAGATAGAACTGAATTAACCATGGGTTAATGACTACAATTTGTGCCTCCCTAAGTTTAAGTGTACTATAGTTTGTTTGCTTGAGTTAGAATCAAGAAGTTATAGACTGGTGTATATATGAGTGTGGAGGGGAAAGCTGATGATTAAAAAATATTCCATAAGGCACTTTTGATGGTAGATGTTGCATAAAATGAACAGCAGATATCAGATTTTACAAGGGCATACTTTATTTTGAATTATGATATCCATCAAAAAGAATCTTGTCATTCTTCAAGGATCATATATGATTGATTACAAGATGACTTGAAAGGCACAATCTGCATGGCAATGGGATTAGTAGAATGAAATTGATGAAAAATGTATTTTCTGTTGCCATTACTTGCAATTGGAATCAACCAATCTTATCTCCAATGGACCTGCTTCCCTTCTCAAATTCTTATACAAAGAGTTGTTTCAATCTCTACTATGTAACTAATAAATAATAATACTATGGGGAAAATGAATGAGGCTTCCTGAGAACTAGGTATCACAAGTCATCTGTCCATATTAAAAGAAAAAAAATCAAATCAAGAAATTTGTGCTGAGCATTAAAATTGAATAGACCTCATAATTTTTCCATAGATTCACAGAAAACCTTGCTTCAAAGGTTTTTCATTTCATGAATATAATTTTCCAATCTTCTAGTCGCTGTTTCCTTCCCTCTCCCATAAAAATCACAGATAAGAAACTTACCGTAATGATGAAAGGAATAGCATTGATGATTTCCAGCAGAAAAGGAATACGTACAACTTGTTCCCATATGTTTCCCTTTTAAAAATCAAGATAAAATAAAATGCAACACTAACAGCCAGCAGTGATTTCCCCCCATAGTAATACCATAATTCATCATGGATGATACATAGCAGCATACAGGATTTATATATAATTCACTGAGAAACATTCAAATTTCTTATTCGGCAAATAGACCTGTACTTAGCAAATCCTTTTTAGAAGAAGGAGCTGTAGTAATGTCATTTTTGACTAGATGTAAACCAACCAGTTCTGTCTTCTGTCCAGTTTAGTTTAATATTCGCTAGAGAACTCTATTTCCTAATAGCTACATGTACAGTAAATGTCTGTGGCATGAGTTTTCATGTATATTTGTCTGCATGTGTGTGTGTGCATCTGTACCTGTATATTTCATGTATATATTTCATGTATGTATGTAGATAACCAATATATAGATGTTTATGTTGCTCTCAAAAATGCCCAAAGAATGTATACCAAAGCCCTATTTCAGTTAGTTGTACAGTACAGTACTAGCAAAACAAATAAATCTGAAGAATACTTATTTAATTTGAATATAAGAAGCATAGATCATTCAAACTTTTTCTAAAATTTTTGTTTTTATCATTGTCATTATTAGAAATATAAAATGCTTCCTAATATTTAAAAGAATATAGAGAAACCTTACTACAAAAAACGTATCAGAGATTTCATTCAGAGTAATAAATATTCAATTACATTTACAAGTCAAATGTGATCAATATAGCAACAATATATTTTAATTTCTAATAAGTGTGTGCAACAGAATTATACAGTTTCTGCATTCTTTTTTCTGATATTAAGATGCTGCATCTCAAAAAATAATATGTCCCAATATCTGGCAGAAATTTGCTTGAAAAAAGTGCTACCATCAACTAAAATCTTTCTTTCTTTCTTTCTTTGTTTTTCTTTCTTTCTCCAATTTATATAGCCATCCATCTCATCACACAAGTGACTCTGGGTTTTGCACAACAAAGCAAAAACAACTAATAAATACCAATATTAGTTTCTGAATAAATATTTAGAAATTAATAAAAAGATTTGAGGCGTGCATGATACTTGAAGAAAGAGAGAAAGAGAGGATTATCAGGATGTACATTTATTTAATTGCTAGGATTTTTATTGCATCAGATTATAAAAATAGAAAATTCTGCTATTATCTAAATATTATACTTGAAGACTAAATCTACTGCTATGCCTAAGGTATCACCCTGCAAAAGAATGGATCACAGTGTAATTTAGCTGGGGAAGGATATAATAGTAAGTACTTACTTTGTAACTGAGATAGCTCAGTAGCGTAGTTTCCAGCAGACTTATTAAAGCCACTGATACCTAGAGGAATAACATGCATGAGAAATTCAGCAATTTCTGAGGACTAAGCAAGCATAGAAAATATAAATATGATTCAAAAGAAATAAAAAACTATGTGAACAACCAGCACTGAACGTAATCTTTAAAATTTCAAAATCCTTCCATTTCTTAATCTGTGAGTCATTGTATAATTCAGATGATAAATGCCTTTGCATTTTGACTACCCAAACCAACAGTGCTTTATATGTTCTATTTTTTTCTTGAAATAGACCAATATACACATAAAGATTATCTATTTTTCCCAGCATTGTAGACATTAATCATTCAGCAACAGCTAATTTGTGAATACAAAGTATTGATCCATATAATAAGCCAGTGAACAGAAAAGGGTCTTGCCATAACAGACTAAGAATGATTTTGTCCAGAATTTGATTTATTTCTGTATTTTTTTCCAATACTGACCAACTCAATACCTCTGGCTTGCCAGAAACATAGTATGGACATTATAGCTTCCCACTGCTATTTGATACCAGTGTCCAATATTCAGAAACTTTCCCTTATTTTTATACAATAGACAATAATTAACATGAACTGAAGGCAGCATTACAGAGAATCAATAGCATTAACGTCATACACAGAATTGATAGAATTGTGTTTCATCCACTACCTGGGTTGTTTGCCAATATACTAATGCTTCACAGAATCCATTCACTTCTTTGGAATTTGTTCAGGTTTTAAATGTATTATACTGAAATTAATAGTAGTTGCAGAGTAGCATTCCTCAGTGGCTTATATTTACAAAATCATTATAAATGCCAAGCTATATCAAACTGATACCTTGATTCCCAAATAAATTTGACTCTTTGCACATCTTAAAATACAGTATGTTATAAAAGAATTTTACTACATCATTTCAAACTAGCACAGTCCCATTATTTTCAAATCTGGTATTAAAAAATCAAACGGCTTAAAATAATCCAATCTTCTAAGAACTGGTATTTGCAGAAACATGTCATTACTGACTATGGAATTCTAAACAAAAGATTAGTATGAACAACTCTAATTTTAAACTGCCGTCCCAAGTTAGTGAATGACCAGAGCTCGCAACAAAAGCATAATCAAGATTCAGCACAGATATTACAAGTTGTTAAGGTATAGAAATATCAGCAAGATTGCTAAAATGTTGAAATGGCTCTAAATAAGTAACACTAATTCTAGCTGAAGTGAATTAGATGCTGCAATTTGACAGAAAGTCTTCAGAATTCTAAGCATCTTAACTTCTTTTTTTACGATCCCATAAACCCTTAATTTGGGGTAGAGTCTGAATAACTGGATGGAACGGAGCATTTACTGGCTGGGTGCCCTTCCTGACGCCACGTGGAGTTCACAGCAGATATTTTTTATTTGTGTCCTAGGAGAGAAACATCTGCTGCTATGTGATTAAACTCTCAACCTTCCAAGGGAAAGGCGAGTGACTTAACCACTAAGCCACTCAATTCTAAGCATCTCAACTTCATTGTTAATTATTTAGAGGGCAATAAAATCTTACAACAGTTGTATGTGCACTTTATTACGGGCAATGTGTTCCAGAACCAATAGATTTAAAAGTAAGAAGTCCCGTCAGCTATAAAAACTACTATTACTAATCCAATCAAGAGGATGTTCTCCATTGTTCAGCAGGGCTGTTCCTGCACTCCTATCTTCATGTGTTAGGAAAGATGTGAAAGAATAGAAGGATTAGGCTTGAAGAATTTCCCCTAACCTTACAAGGAGAAGGAAATTAGGTAGTGCTACTACCTTCCTGTCAAGGAAAAATAACAAGTCTGCATGCTCTGATAGGAAGTACCTTTCCATTCCAAATGAGCTCAGGCATAGAGAGAGTCTAGATCTCAGTACCAAATAAAAGAATTAATGTTATTAATTCACAAATTGGCAGCATTTATTTCTTATTATATTGTTATAACAATTTATATTGCCATCCATGTCACAACTGTGACACAAGATGGCAAAGAAAAGAAACTCTAAGAAGAAAATGAATAGTAAATATATCAAGTCAATATTCCAAACTGATACAGCAGCAATTTCAGAAATATAGATTTAAATAAATAGGATAGATAAGGAGGGCATGTGGAGGGAGAGAAAACACTTTCTTCCCATATCCTTTTGAAGTGCCATTAAGCAGCATTGTACAATTCCACAGACTGCACAAAATGGACTAATATGTCTAAGTGGTAAAAATGTGATCACAGGAAAAAATAATTAGCAGGCAAAGAAACAAGCCCTGAAATAAAATTAGTTCTAATGATGCAATAGTAAATCTATCTTCTAAAGTTCTTTACAAGTGACAAAAGGCAAATGAAAGAGATGATACAATCAACACTATATAGTTGGATTTTGAAAAAGCTTATGAGAAAAACTTGGTGGTCAAGGGATAAGAGGCACTGTTCTTTATAGATTGTTAACTGAGTGAAAAAATCATGAAGTGAAGTGTGGAGATAAATGAGCAATTTTCTCAATGGAAGGAAATAAGAAGTGGAGTGCCATAGAGCTCTCTGCTGAGATTGGAGTTTCTTAATTTATTCATAAAGTATCATGACTTAGGTTAAGCACACTGAGCTGCCTAAATTTGCAGATGATACTAGACTATTCAAGTTGATGATAATGAAAGTGTGAAGAGCTACAAAAAGCAAATTTAAACTGGATGAGTGGGCAACCAAATTGAAAATACAGTTCAATGTACATTAAATGTGAAAATTATGCAGAAAATGGACAGGGAGATTTTCTCAAAAATCAGGACAGAGATTATTCAATGAAACTGTTGAAAGTTTTAAATTTAATACAGCAACCACAAGCAAACACATTTTTCCACAAAGCCCAGAATTAATTTGTGGAGTTCCATGTTACAAAACAGGAAGATGGCCACTAGCTTGGTTTGTTTCAATACTGATAGGTTCATAGAAGATAGATCTGCACAGTTTATTGATTATGCACTGTTATGTAGGTTTGGAGCCTCCAAATATCAGTGGCAAGAGAACAACAGCACAAGTGTTGTAAATCTCTCCCTCCTGCTTTGAATTCCACTGAGGCATCTGGTTGGCCACTGTGACATCAAAGTGCTGCACTGAAATTGTCTAGATCGACATATGAATTTCTATCTTATATTTTTATGATTTTACTGATACCATCCAAGCTCTTTTGTAATTGTGCAGTTCTTGGTGTTCTCTGAACTTCATTGCCACATATTATCAGTGCATTTTGCAATTAGTTCTACAGTTAACTAAATATTACTTTCAGGATATAAAAGTTGCAAGAAATAGAAGTCACACATCTATCTCCAAATATCTCTACACATCTTTTATATAACATCTACAAAGGGTTCTATTGTGACTTAGTAATAGAGATTTCCTCTTCTGTCATCGCTGAACAAGTAGCAGGAAAATCCTGAATGCCAAGCAAATAGATTAGCAGATGATGCTATCAATATGGCACTGCACTACATCTTGCAACATCTTGAATGGGGGGGGGGGGGTCAAGTTATTTTTGTTGATTTGAGTTCAGCTTTCAATACCATCATTCCAAAATTAAAATGACACTACTGTAGGGTATTGCTCACCAAAACAACTAGACCCAAGGAACAGTTGTTTTCCCCCTTGTGCATTCATTCTGCTGAATACCTTACAGTATTGTCTGATATTTATGTATATTTACCTATGTTGCATGGCTGTAGTATTACTATTATTCTTATCTTCTTTACTACCTCTTCTTATTAGTATTAGAATTGTTATTACTCTTTTGCTTTGCATGTACACTGAGAACTTTTTGCACCAGAGGCAAATTCCTTTTGTGTCTAATCACACTTGGCTAAATAAAGTCTTCTCTTCCCTTTACTTCCATTCCATTCCATATTTCATTCCATTCCATACTCCATTCCTATTACCACCCTGGGTAATAACTTATCATTTACTTTTAACTAGAGTTTTTTAGAGTTTCTTTCTTGAATTAACCCACTTGGGTTATGCCTTTGTACATAGCCACATTTGGAAAACTATAGGTATAAGCATGATTTGGGAATACAGTGACATTCTTTTATACTGGATAACTAGTTGTGGCTTCTGCAGAACACCTTAAGTTCCTAAAACTGATAAAGCAAATCCAACAGGACAGTAAAGTCATCTGAGAGCAAGTGAGGTATGAAGTAATTGTGTGAATTCACAGATGACTGTGGTGAATAGCAATTATGGGTAAATTAACAATTCTTCATTAACTCTGGGTTTCAAATACATAGCTGAGTAGAAATCTTCTTTCCTGAATGAAGAGATGATGAGATGACTGAAAAGTGAACAAGGTGTTTAATTTTTTTTTAAGTTGATAAATGGGAAGGTTTAAATCCTGCCCTTGCCTAATGTAATTCATGTAGTTTTCAAATGAAGAGCCAGTATGTCTTAGGGCCAAGAAGTCATGTAATGTCAACAAGCAACATCCCAGATTCAGTGAGAAGTGCTGCGGGAGAGGGGCACTATAATAATTACACTTTGTAAGTTATTCTGGTTTTAGATTATGATACATTTGGACTGTTCATATTGATTTTATTGTAGATTTTTTTTTTGTTTATCATCAAAAGTCTTATGGTTGTGATGGTATAGAAACAGTAAATAAATTTCACTGGGTGCAAAGAGGGAGCTATATCTTCACGTTGACAGGGTATTCAATTATCTCCAATAAGCTCCACAATAGCATGCAATAAAATGTTTATCTAGACATGCAGTTAAGGTCAAATCTAAGTCAATGCTTGTGAAACAAAAGTTGAAGGCTTATCATGAGCCAAGTAGGATAATACCTTGAAGGATTGCTGTTGAAGCTATTACCATTCTGTGTGTGCTTTGTGGCTGCTTGAAGGGGATTGGACTAGAAGACCTCGAAGGTCCCTTCCACTCTGTTATTCTGTACCAGATTGAATTATGTTATCACTGGATAAATCTGGCCATCAGGACAGCCATCAGAATTTGATAATATTCTGATGGCTGTCCTGATGGCCAGATTTATCCAGCCATATTACGAGAAGCTTGTGCCTGTGCCAAGTAGCTCTGATGAAAATGGCTCTGAAGTGAACTCCCCATCCACATATGAAAACACTGATGGTGAAGAGATATGGAGTTGTGAAGGGAATTAACTCTAGTGAAATTCCTTAACAATAGGTAGAATCAAGGAGGAACAGTAATTTTCCGAGTCTGAAAAAATAGAATAGCAACACTGTGCCCATTAGGATATATTTGAAGATGAGCCAAGTAAGCATCTGAAAGTGTAGCTGTCATGTGGGTTATTACATGGGCTCTTATTCTTGTTGGGAAGGCAATCTTAATTATATGTGCAATATATGGAGCTGTATTAACAGTAGTATTTGTCATTGCTGCTATTAATTATAATCAGAACTATGAGAAGGGAAGGGTCTCACTGACTCATTAGCCAAAGTGTTATTCATGTGCAAGAATGGAAGTAATGAATACCATACTGATATGAGAGCATTTAAAAAATATTTTTGATGGCAAATGTTCAATACAGTTTGACCTTGCTTTTTAACACTATTTCTGTTGAATGTTCTCTATGTTGTATAGAGAGAAGGAAGCCATCTGACATAACTCTGGAAATAATGGTGTTCTGGTGAACTCAGTATAAAACCTATAACTTTATGAAACTTTATGAAACAACCAACATAATCCCAAAGTTCTTAATTATGGAAGTCCAAGTATCTTGAAAATGAGCCAAATGGTATTCAAATAGTAAGTATACAGGAGGATCAAGGTCAAAGATTTAAGTCTGATACTGCAGTTCTGCTATACTGATTCAGATGTTGCTAACATCTAATGAAAGTTCCTAAATACTAAACAGCATGCTTTTTCCTTCTGAAAGTCTGGTGCCCTTCAGGTCAGTAGGATTATAGGCAGTAGCAAACAGGATAAACAAATGGAGAAATCTGAATGATGAGCTAAACATAATTCCTCCTTGGCAAATTGTGCTGCTTCTGTTAGAAAAAATGTACTATTTCCTTTATTTGTCTGACAGATGAGATTGAATTGAATCTATTTTCTGCTACAAAACTATGCTATTTGGGCACGCATGTTTGACAGTTGACAATATGAACTGAGGTTCAAGAAGGGGACAGGTTGTATTTGTCTAATTTTCTGACTTTAATCTGGGTAAAAAAATGATATCAATGTTAGGAATAACATTGCTATCGTTGTAACAGAATCAGGTGCTAAAACTGGAACAAGAATATCTCTTCATTGACTCTGTAAAGTTTCTTGACGTGGTGAAACTTTGATGGCATAGAAGCATTTCCCCGGGAGAATGCTGCTTTCTTCAGAAACTGTAAGGTAGTGAAACTTGGCTAAGATGTGGACCTCTTGCATTAACTAATAAGACATGGTCTCTTCTATGCGTGGGCACCAGTACATTTCAAAGTTAATGAGAGAGGTTACTATAGTCATATACTAATTTGCAAATGAGACTAATGATTGTTGCAAGCCAATTCGGTAAAAATCCGGCATTGTTCACAAGAATTTATTTTCACCAAAATAAAAGAAACAAAACAGTATTAATGAGTCCTAGAGATCTTAACTAAGAAGGGTACTCAAGAGGGTCAGGCATTGCGCAAGAATTCTGGAGTCAATCCATGGGTCACGGAGGATGTGCAAAATACAGTACAGCAAAAGTCAGGAAATTGACTTTCTGGGTAAAACAGTAGGGAAGGTGTCAAATAGCAATCACGTGATTGCAAGTATTTGGCAACCAGTTATAAGTGTGAACAGGTAGCCAAGCAACCAGTTTTCAGTCATGTGACTGTGGCAGCCAGAACTTGGAGGATCAGTTGTAACCACCATCTGTTTGGTTCTGTCATACTTCAAATAATTAGTGAATGAATGATCATAGGTTGAGTATATCCTTTCCTTGTTTAGCAATTGCAATCCATTCCTTAAATCAAAGGTAAAATGTTTGCTAGGTGGCTGAGACAGAGAGAGAAGCTGCGAAGATCATTGATTGCTGCAGTCTCATTTAGATAAAGCTCTCATACAACTATGCCAGCATTACTCTCATTCCCACATGTACTGTTGTTAGACACAAAATTTGATTATAAGTGCACACATCGATTGGGATTTTTTTAAAACAAATCCTAGTATTGCATTTGCAAATTTGCAAACAAGATAGACATTAAACAAGGACTGGTTGTATCTTCTTGACTGATAATCATAGTAATCATTTTAAATTTCTTCAGTGAAAAATATTATAAAATATACAATATATATTTGTAGAAAGAACTTTGCACTCACTAATTTGCCATTCTATTAATAAGTACCCATCTTTTACTCTAAAATGTTATTAAACACATGTAAAATATATAAAATTGGAAGTATACATTACCTGTAATCCCCACAAAGGTAAGCTTCGATTCACCCAAATAATAAGTGACCTGAAAAAATACAGCACCAAATCGAATGAATTTATGTATTTATTTGGGGGGGAGGAGAAAATCTTATCTGAACAAGCTATTCTCCTTCCACATCCAACTTAACACTCTGAAATCATTATTATTTTCCTTGAATTCTACTCATGAGTTCAAAATATTTTGATTCATGAGAGAAGAGCAAGAGGGAGATACTCTAGAGTTAAGAAACTGATTAGATGTTTCAGATAATAATGCATGAAGTAATCAATGGCTCACTTACCTATCAAATGCTGCAATCACATCAAATGTCATAGGAACTAGTTTATCTTTCTATGGAACTCATTACTGATCTTCATACATTACTCGTTTGAATACTAGGCATAAAATAGAATGACTAGGACCAGTTCTTATCTTAAAATAATACTGCCACCCTCAATTGGAATATATTGTGTGTGTTTGTATGCTGCAAGTAGCAGCTATGTTCTTGTCTTTGTTTTCAAAACTGAAGTCAACCATGGCTTCTTCAAATACATACATATGAAATACATATTCATATATTTTTCTATGTTCTTATCAATTTTTCTCCATGAAATCCTGCAGATTTATATAACTTGAAGAAAATTTAAGAAATAATTAATGTAATGTATTGGAATAATGGCAACAGTTGTACATTACTTCAATTGTGAGAAAGGGGTCTGCCATGAAGTGGGGGAAGAGTTTATTTAATTGCTCTCTCAATGGTCAGTACTTTTTTTTTTTAAAGTGACAGAATGTCTAATAGACCCTGAAAACAGAGAGAAGAGGACAGGGTTGGTTTTGCTGCAGTATACCTTGTCAACACAGCCAATGTATAACCTATGAAGCATTTCAGTTTGACTAATCAAAATGAATTTTCCTTCCTGATATAAAATCCAGAGTGCTTTCATATTATTACTAAAATATTTGCAAATTCTAAATTCAATTTACTTAAGTTTGTTTCAAAATATTTCTTCCTATCCACATCAGGCTTGAGTTCATTTGGGGTAACTACAATCCTCTAGCTATCCATTCTGCACAAAGGACAGCGCCTGCTAATATCAATAAGTATATTATTTTGAAAAAGAACCTAATAATTTAAGTTTAAAACATTGATTTGCTGCTGTAAGCACATCCTTAAACTTACCAATCTATTGCTGCAGAAATGTTGTTTTGACTGGAACATCCCTGGTTTAATTCCTTGCTAGCAGACATCCAAATGTAAAATCCATTTTCATTTAGAAAACAGCATAATATCATAACGAAATATGTTATGGGGGGAAAAAAGAAAGCCAGACAAAATCATTAGTTTGTTATAATAATATTTTAAAGGGTTGTAAAATATCATGCAAGTTAAAAAAATTAAAATGAAAGACGATAAATGAGGATTATCATGGGTGAGGGGTGCTTGATTAATGAATAAATATATTGTCAAACATATTGTATTTTAAAACAACATTTTAAGATGTTAACATGGGATATTTAGAACACAGAACTAAACAAACTTTTATGCAACATAACATATATAAGAGCATATCCTTGCTTAATTATATTTTTTTAATATACCAAAACCAAACCAAATAATAAAAACATTCATGTTTCAAAGGAGTTGATATGAAGATTTTGGCTGGCTGCAAATTATGGGAATGTAACCATGTAAGTCAAAGGGAGGGATGTGGCACAGGATATCATATGGGTGTGTGTAGATAGATAGATAGATGGATGGATGGATGGATGGATGGATGGATGGATGGATGGATGGATGGATAGATAGATAGAT
>JANHFT010008907.1:28230-42326 GCA_032467955.1 Pseudoxenodon macrops
GAATGAGGATTGGATCATCTGGTTGCATCTATCACTTTGAAGCCAGACACACTCGACTTTCTGCTTGGATAAAGTCATGGAAATGAAAATACCCACATAAAACTCAAGCTAATATGTCTTGTCCTCCATCACTAGGCCAAAGAACAACTTGCCTATAGAGCAGAATCCAGAAAATATTAATTGATCGTTGTTACCTTTATTATCTTGCACAATTTATTAGCTATGTGGAAATAATGTAAGTTATTTAAAGTACACTACTGTGGACTAACGATTCATAATCTTTGCAATGCAAAAAAGTAGTAATCAATGTACCATAAACATTTCTCTAGCACACACAATTGTATCTAAGTTAGATACAATAAATTTCAAATATACATTTAAAGTGAGAAGATCACAGTATCTAAACAGCTAATACTGTTATTATAAATGTGTAATATTTTTTGTCAGAGGATTTTATACATTAAAATATATTATCAATAATGATTAAAACATGCGCATATATGTATAAATAGAGAAATGCAAATTAAATATGCACTTGTTTTTGGCAAACTAATGAGAAGACCCGGTGAAATGAATTTAAATATGCAATTAATGCAATCAATCAATCATCAATGTTTCTCTCCATGCATACCTAATCAAGGTAATATTCAACTTAAAATAGGAACAGGTGGCTCTCTTTTGTCCTCTATTATCAAAAAGCTGCTTTAGCTTGTAAGCGACATAGATTGAAAATAAGCCAGAAATCATCATCAAAGCAAAACAAATATCAGTATTTGTGGCAGCAAGAAACTCCACCTGAGACAAGCCAAAATCCCACTGGTGTATAACAGATCCTGCCTTTAACTGGCCATTGCAACTAACAAGGGTGAGAAATTCTCTGATATATTATTCATCATTTTTCATTCTCTTTGCATTATTCAGTGATTGCTTCCTACTCTGTCAGAGTACCATCTGGCAGTGGCAAATGATGAAAGCTAATGACACTGGAAGCTTTAATAACATGTGCAATGAACAATTATATAGTGTTTTCAACATGTTTTAGAATCAGGGTTTTAATATCTTCATTACTGTACAGTTACACTATGAGGTTGCCTCTATCATAATCATAAATTCCAGTTAAAAAAGAGGACTAATATTTGAAAGTCACCAATACTCTTTACTTTAGTTAAAGTGATAATTTAAAATTTGCAAATTAAACATTCTATGATGGTTATATAACTGATACCTTCCAATAAGAGTGAAAATCCTTTCCACTACAACCCTAACCCTAATCCTAACTACCTACCATTTTGTGTATGCTTTGACTGGGAAACCTAGTGAATACTCTCCATATGTTCCACTACTCATTTATCCTTGCAATCAACCCTAAGAAATTGATTGTGTTGGGAAGTAACTTGTAAAGAATCACCCAATGAGCTTCATGACTAAAAATCTTGCTTAATTCTTATAGGTAAACTCTTCATTAACCTTCACATTGCTGCTGAAGAAACTGAAAAGGTTCAAAGTTGAATGAAGGGGTCATTAGATTTAATGTCATTTCAATGTAATGAAGCTATACCAAAAATATGTTTCAGACCTTTAGAGGTCAATACAGTGAATAGTTTAAGTAAATATCACCCCCTTTTCTTCTTATTTACCATTATCAAATAATCTCACATAGCTATTATTTTATCATTCTAGTTCCAGGAGCTTATTTGGACACAACTTCCTTTTTCATTTTATATTACACATATACTAGAGAAGGGGAATCTTTTATACAGATATTGTAAACTATCTCTATAAAAATATCTAATATTACTTATTATTTGATATTTATGCAGAGAAATATTATTTTTCTCCTTCTGGGATGGTCTACAACAGGGATGTCAAACTCGCGGCCCATGGGCAGGATGTGTCATTTGTTGGCCACGTCCATCCCTGCTTTAGCCAAGGGGGGGAAAGTCGCAATATGTCACATGATGACACGAGTTTGACATCCCTGGTCTACAACCTATAATTTTTTTTTAATCACAAGCTACACTATGACCATCTTAAGCAGAACATGCCATTCAGGATTTTGTTCAGGAAGTATATCTGAAATGAATGTTAATCTATAAAGCATATAGAACCCAATAGGTTTTACTTTATGTGGTAAACAGATTGTGTCAATGAATATTGTGTGTTAAGTTTTGCATCTGTCTACTCTATGCTACAGAAATCTGCATCTCTGTTAAATATAAATTTCACTTATTTTTGCTTCCTAACTTAGAGACCTTAAAAACTATCCCTTTATTTTACTTTCACTTTTTCATCTGTCTTCCTAAAGCCCAGAAAGTTTCCTTTGTCAAATTAACATTACAAAAGAACAACAGTCACTCTGAATGGTAGTTTGCTGAGAATTAGATAACATGAAGAACTATACTGTATGGGATTCTCTTTATTACAGATATTTAGGATAGCATCCGAACAGTAATATTTTCACAAGCTTCTGAAAAGTTTGTAAATTGTTACCTCAAAATTCTGGATTAATTACCAAGTATAATTAAGAAACTACTTCCATATCTTTGGGGGGAGGGAAAGCTTTGAGGAAAGCCTGAAGGCATTCAATGAAAATTAAACTGTAATATGCTATATTTGGAATATTATGTAAGACTTTAACATACACCTAATTCTTGCTTTAAGGAAGATATAAAGTTATCTGAAAATCTTTGCTGTAAATTAATATGCTAATATATTCTATGGAAATAAAAATAAAAGACAATCTGTATTAAGTTTGACCTACTCTCAGAAAGACCCAAGGCAAACAAACACAATGGGTTTTAGTCAGGCCTGATGATAATTCCATATGCTTCTAATTCCAATTTTGTTGTCTGTGGAGATTCTCAATCATTCAAGTCATGGTTGTCCCATGCGACTTTTCAAAAGGCAACCGGAATTTGTTTTTGTTTTTCCTCTTGAAAATGTTTTGCTTCTCATCCAAGAACTTTCTTAAGTTCTGACTCAAGCTTCTCATCCAAGAAGCTTCTTAGATGAGAAGCAGAACATTTCTAAGAGAAAAAAACAAGAAAGTCCTGTTGCCTTTTGAAAATCATATTTGGGTCACAGTTATGTTGCTTTTTACTAAAATATCAGAGTTAATAATTACATGAATTCAAAAACAGACTACCCCAAATCAATAAATGCAAATCCTTAAGCATTTCCTATTTAAGTTTATCATTGAAGTTTATACTTCCACAGCTATTTCCCTGTACAAAGTTGAGGTTGAGGAAGCCAATTTGGATGGTACTCCCTAAGGGACTTATAGAGTTCACAGCTTTCCAAAGATGTTCTTAAGACATTTCTTATTCTAAGCTTTTTTTTGACATACATTTGTTTTTACTCATGAAATGACCTGGGCAACTGAAATAATTGTTCCCCTGTGTCTTCTTCTCTTAAGTGAGCTCTGAGGAGCAGTTTAATGAATGGAGTAGGAAAATGAGAACTGCAGTGAATCAAACCAACTGTAATGAAAACTCAGGACTCAGTTCTCAATACCTATGCTATCAACAATAAACAGCTGTTTCCTAACATTTATGTTGGCTCACGATGCTGTCTAGCAGAGATTTCTCAGGTCCAGTTTGTAGTAAACTCACCTGTCTACCACAATTAAGACACTGATTCACTTATTGAATTATTCAGCAATTTGAGGAAAGAGCAATTCCTGTTTCTGCTTGAGTTGCAATTCCACAACTGAATCAAGATAATCTACAGAAGCCTCCAGAACATGTTTTACTGTGTGCTGTTGCATGCCTTGATATATAGAATTGCAATTGATTACACCTGCATTCAAATCTCACTCTGGCTGCTGTTTACCATGTATAGACAGACACTGAAAAGATGACCTACACTAGGGCTGTCAAACTCCTGGCCCAGAGGCCGGATGCATCACGCACTGGCCACACCCATGCCCAGTTTAGCAAAGGGGGGAAAAGTCCAGATAGACGTGAGCCACCGTGACGATGCAAGTTTGACATCCCTGCCCTATACTATAAAAGAAAAGGGCTTTAATTATCATCATCTAAGTGTTCTTCTGTATAGGCTGCTCACAGTGACAATTGCAGGCACAGTTTCAAAGATTCCATCCTTACACAGAACTAGCTTCAGTTTATTAGACTACTTTTCTGTTTAAATAATTTCAATATGTTGTAGCTCAAGCTACTCCTTTGGGTAGATTTTGAATTCTATTGTCTATTATGCAGGCTTCTGTAATTTTGTGGCTATTTATTGCATTTGTATTTTAACTGCTTTATTCATTTTGTGTGATAAATAAGATTATATGATTATAAATAAGAAAATAATGCACCAAATGTTTCAGTGGAAATATATAAATAGTGGCTTTAAAGATTATGTTTATAAAGGTTCAATTTCAAAATAGATCATGAATTACAACAAATTACCATATCAAGTATAATGCACAAATCATAACCTGGTGGTAGATTATTAGATTATTCATTTTGCTTTTAAGCAAACACAATATAATGCTGAGGAATACTAGTTAAAAGATACAAGATAATTAAGGAGGGATGGGTATATTTTTGAGATGGCAGATAACCAGTGCTAGTTGTAATTATTGGCTTTGAGTTCTGATTCACTCATTCATATTTGCCTTTCTGTAGGAATATTCATCTCTATTTATGCTGGGTTCCCATCTTTCTTGGCAGCCCAAAAGGACAGCTGCCTTTTTCCTCTATCACAGGGGCTGGCACAATTTTAAGTTCCATTTTGAGAAATGTTTCACTGTAGACTAGATTGATTGCCTTGATTCACCCCAAATCCTTCCAAAATAGCTCAGCTCATTTTAGTTTGACTAAATATAGCTGGGGGCAGGGAGAAAGGACACAGCAATCCTTCAATCTTTTGTGTCTAATTTGTTCAGCACTGAAATTTTAAAGTCAGGGTGACCATATATTTGAAAACTAATTGTGAAAAATTTGAAACAGATCTAACTGAAGAACTTTATTTACGGTATATACCAAATATGTATGTTTTCCCTTACATTATATTGCTCAGAGCAACCAAAATTTACAAGACAAAAAAATACAAAATTACAGATTGATAAAAATAAAAAATGATAACATAATTCAGCATAAAACATATCCTGAAGAAATCAACGAGACAAAAAAAGCAAATAGTATTAAGCATCACATTTTATTTCTTTTATATTTATCTTTTTTCAATATACATTATTTTACTTTTATTATTAGATGTTTTCAATATTTGTTGAATTACAGGGTATCAGTGCTTAAAGTGTATTTACATTTCAGGGAATTTTCATTAAAGGTGAATCCTAACACTTATTATAATGTGACATTTAAAGGGCTACAGCAGAAGAATATAGCTGGTCAAAATTTTGAGAAAGGATTGGCTACAGATTTAAGTAAACAAAATTAATGTATCAATAAAAACTCCCTTGCAATCAAGGAAATTATTTACATAAACTTAGGTTTGCAAATGAACCAACAATAAACTGCACGGCTTAATCTGTTTAATCTATAGAAGTGAAAAAACTGTACAATGAATGAATACTGTTTGTTTAGAGTATTTTTTACTGTAAACAAACAATATCCTCATTATAATAGTATTACAATTGAAAGTTACTAAACAGAAAAGTATAAGCATGCAACAAACTATTAAAGGATTAAGTTCAGTCTACCTGGCTATCCTGAATAGTGAATCACAATTGTAGCTTTAAAAAAGAGTTGCTTTATGTTTTGTACAGGACACCCAGAAAGTATTTATACTAAAAAGTGACAAAAGGTCCAACCATTGCATCATGTACTCGGTGTGGAAAAATGTTTCCTCTTGATGCATTTAGCAAAAGAGAACTGTTTACCAGATTAACAGCATCCTTTCTCTTTCTTACTTTCTTCCCTATATAACTTGCCATCTATCCAGCATGTATGCTCATACAGTATGCACCATCAACCTTCATCAGAAAAAAGTGACATTTGTTATTTAGTCTAATCAACCTTCATTTCCTTCTAATTAGTTAAAAAATTCCATGTGCTGCCATTATACTTTTATTCAGCAATGTTATTGTCATGAAAAAGGAAAAAGTGATAATTATAGCTTACAGCCTGTTTCTGTTTTATAAAAGATAAATTATTTGATTAAGATTCTCATCTTGATTATTCATCAATTGATGTCATAACATTTTTTTGAAAAAGGGAAAACTAGCAGATATAAAAATGAAGCCACAGAAATCAAGAAAATCTGATCATTAAAAGGAGTCACTAAAATACTTACTTACCTTACTTACTTACTTACTTACTTACTTACTTACTTACTTACTTACTTACTTACTTACTTTCCATTTATACCTAATATTTCTACCTAAGGCATTTAAGGTCACTATTCTAATATAAAATAAAATCCTGAAAGAACTATATTATTAATGCATAACAAAATTCCCAACTAAAGGCATAGGCATTAATTCTGTCTTAAAAACAAAGAAGAGAACATTTTATATGCAGTCTTCTAAAGTATGCAATTTATAGGTCTCAATTGGCTGATCTATTAACCCTAAACAATGTGGATTAATTTACTCTTCAGGGCAAATTAATTCTGAATGATAAGACCATGAACATAATGGTGTTTTTTTTCATTTTCTAGAACATCAAAGTTCACATAAACTGATAATAAGCTATCAGAGTATTCTCAAGAGATTTAACTGAAAGAGTATTAGATTTATGAAAAACCAACCAAAGATTTAAAAACTTGAACAACATTACTAAAATGATGTCTTAGTCTGAATAGTTTCTTAAATATTAGCAAGCATTTTTAAACACTAAAAAGTTCAGTAAACAGTTTCTTGGTTGAGCAGAAGTCAACCAAGTTTCATATTAATTAATTTTACAAGAAAGGTAAAGAAAAATGAAGGAAAATATGATCAAAATATGTAACATAGAGGAATCAAATGATCTTGCCTAGAATGATTTCAAAATAGAAAAAGAAATCCATATATACAATCTCAAGTTTCAAAGTCCTGGTAATATATAACACCGCAGCCAAGCAGTTCTTTTCTCTATGTGTTACACCTGCATTAACACACTATAATCAATGCATACCATGCTTAGGTTTAACAACAATATGAGGCAGACATCTATATCTAATTTACCAACTCTCTTTAAAAGGTGAGTTTGTTCAGATTAAGTATAGATCTAGTCAAAATACTTGTGTAGATTATCTCCACCCAGTTCATGTTATGCTAAGCAAGAAGTTTCCAAATTGCAACAAGTGACTGCCCAGGGAGTTAACAATTTAGCAGGAAGCACAATTTAAAAAAAAAAGCTGATCCAGGAAAATGGAAGCACTGTCTTTCATCAGAAGTGACAGGCTTTGAGAAACTGCTAAATCCGTGGATCGATTTGACCAATAAGCCACCAACTGCATGCTAGATAGCAATGCTTTTTTTTCTATGCCAGCCAATAAAATAGTAAGCTGGATACCTGCCACAGTCAGAGATAGGCAAGCTCAGGCAAAACCTCTAGAAGAAAAAAGGCCTTTTTGCTAATATTTGAAGACAGCAACTATAAAAAGAGTCACAGGTTGAGATCAGGTCTCCAACAAACCAGCAAGGAAATCATGCTTTAAAAAAAGAGATGCAGTGAGGTGGAATTCAGAGTTCTAAGTACGGCATGACTTGAGAAAATTAAGACTTTTGAAAGTTGCTTTTATAGTCAGGTAAGGAGATCATTAAACTAAGCCAAGCTCTATTAAAATACAGTCTACTTATCTGCTGGCCTGCTTTTTGGCCAATCAGTCTAACTTTCAGAGTTCTGCCCACAAGGTGACTGAGGGGCTATCAAAGTGCTGGTACAGATTTGTGGGTGCTTGTTGGAACTGCCCTTGCCACAGTGGAATCATTGGCATAACATTGCTAGAATCACCTTCCCCAGGACTCCCATCCCGATACCCATAGCTCTACTTCCTTCTTCTCCTCTTCCTCCTGGTCCAACAAGGCCATAGCAGAGTTGTGAAATTGTAGTAATCATTTTCAACCATTATTTTATATTCCTAACCTCTCAAAACAGAAGCATTTTTGTTGGGTGATAAAAGCCTGTTCAGGTAGCACCTATAAAAACATGCCTGTTGTGAATGTTACGTATAATTTAGCAGATTTTATGTTTTGTTTGTTCCCAATGAAATTACTATTTTATTCATGAAGGGGGTTGCATAGATTCATCTGTCATTTTCATATGTCACAGTACTGTAAAGTTGGAGAACCTCTGGACTATGGTTGTTCAACTACAGTTATATAAAAAATGGTGCAGTGGTTAGAATGCGGTACTGCAGGCTACTTCTGCTGACTGCAGGTTGCCTGCAATTTGGCACTTCAAATCACACCAGGTTGAAGGTTGACTCAGCCTTCCATCCTTCTGAGATGGGTAAAATGAGAATCCAAATTGTTGGGGGCAATATGCTGACTGTTTAAACTGCTTAGAGAGGGATGTAAAGCATTGTAAAGCAGTATATAAGTCTAAGAGATGCCAGAATTGCTATTAATAGGTCAAAATTGTTTGCTCACACTATACATTAAGCATCAAAAGAGAAGCTGTGGTACATCAGCCTATTCCTTGATCTCCCACTCTTTGTAAGTTAAAGCCCACCAGCTGCACTTATAAAGTTTTTCTTCTCTTTTTTTCTCCATATATCCTCTTCCTTTTCAAAGAAAGCTATAACTTGCTTTAATCGAGATTAAAGTTAATATCAATCCTACTTAGCTCCAAACCATTGTTTAAAGCTGTGTTTACTATGTTTAAACTTTTGTTGAAATGGGCTTCTGTCCTGGCACTCAAAAAAAAACCAAAATCACAATTCAAATTTGGCAGCAAAATCAGTATTTATTTTCAGTAGTGCAATGTTTCTAATATGTTCATCAGTGGAAGCCCTTCTATTTCATCCCACATAATCCCAATCCCCTGAAAACAAGAAACATGGATGGAAAAATACCCTTTAATAATAAAGTGTGGACTAGGTGATGCGCTGATTAAAGCCACATTTCTTTAGCATTCAGCTATATGCAGAAATAACTTAAATAATATAGCTAAAATAACAGGTAAAAGGGAATTTAAGCTTTCTGTGTATTTCTGCATTAAGTCAGTAGTGTGAAGGGGGGAAAGAAAGGGTTAAAAAGAAAAGAATAAAAGGAAATTTGTATTTGACAGGTGGAACAGAGTATTGTACTGTTAATTGTATCTAAGACACTCTCAGTATAACATCTACAGTACAGTAGGCCATTCCCTTTGTCTTCAAATAAAGCACTGAAGAGAAACAGGTAGAACAAAACACTGATTGTCAGATCCCTGAATTCCCCAGGTGTTCACAAATCCCAGTAGAAGTAATATGTACCTATTTCATGCAGCTATCAGGCACTAATTATTGGGAGGAATTTCTGTTACCCACATGCTTAAATAAGAATAAAGCACTTACTTGATCTTTGGTTTTTGATGAAAAATAGTTTTAGCCTCTCTTTAAAGGTATTGTCATTCATGTAGAATTCAATCTGTACTCTAAAAAAATAAGCAGGCAAAATGATTAGACATCAGTCTAATTAAAGCAGATTGCAACCCATAAAAATTGTCTCAGTGTCTTTTTTGCATTTAACTATTGATGCAGTAATCATTTCTTTTTTGTTCAGCCTTCCAAGCTCAAGACAACTTACATGGGGTTTTCTTCTAATGTACCGACACATACAGGATTACTCCCACATGAGATAGGTTACGAGTGACTACCAGTAGGCCAAATCAGCCAATGAGCTCCATGGTTGAGAGTACAAAGTTGTACAACCTGGGTCCCAAGAGCCACAATTAAACAAGAACACCTTGGAGGTATGTTTCAGACTTCTCAAAAGTTACTGCAGAACTGTAATTTTTATTAATGTGATAGAAAATGAAATTATTGGTGCACAGTAGTGGTAGTTAAGGCATGAAGTAAGAAACAAGGAAACTATTGAGTTCTAGTTCTGTTTTAGGCACAAAGCCAGCTGGGTGATTTTGGACCAGTCAATCTCTCTATACAAATAGTTTTTGATTTACAAACACAATTAGGACCAGAATTTCCATTGTTAAGCAAGGCAGTTGTTAAGTGAGTTGCACCTGAGTTAACAATCTTTTTTGTCATGGTTATTAAGCACTTCAGTTATTGACTCTTGCTGACTTTAAGCAAAACCAGCTTCCTCCATTGACTTTGCTCATTGGAAGCTGGCTAGGAAGGTTGCAAAAAGTAATCACATGAGCCTAGGATCTGCAATAATTGTAAATACATGCCAGCCACCAAGCACCCAGATTTTAATCACATGACCCTGGGGTTGCTACAATGGTCATAAGTGTGAGCACCAGTCATAAGTCATGTTCTTCCATGCCGTTGTAACTTCAAACAGTCACTAAATAAATAGTTGTAACTCAAGGACTAACTATTGTATATCTTAGACTAAGCATGATGATAAAGTAACATTTTAAATTCTCATTGTTTGATGTCATGCCACCTTCATTACCAAGGACTTTAACGGTTTAAGAAAAATGTTAAACAAATGAATAAAAGCATACAAGTACACAGATTTAGGCAATTTCATTTCAAAGAGAAGCAGTACTTTGTTTTATTCACAGGGTTTTGAACTACATACCTGTATTTTCCGGAACAAAAAATTATAGCATTCATATGACATAAAAGAATAGGACCTTGCCAGTAAGAGAAGATATTCAGTGGTAATTAAGAGAGCTCATTGTAGGAGCTAATATCTGTTTTATGAACTCCCATGATGAGAGTGCTGATTGCCTAATACTGCCCGCCCCCCTCCCTTTTTTTTTTTTTTTTTTGCTACTTCCCATCCCTTAGCAACCACAGCTGCCAGGAACATTGGCATATATCTGGATGGTTTTCAACAACAACAAAAAAAGGATGTGAAAAGCAGCTCATTTAACGTTTTCCTATCCTTTCAGCATATATATGTTGGATTATTTGTTGCTCTACTTCACTTTTTGCTGTCCCTAAGTTCCAGAAAATGTTACACGAGGAATACACAGAGTAAAAACAAAAAAAGGGAGGTTGATAGGGAGTAGTGAAATAAAGAGGATTCAGGCATCATTCTGGGCCATGGTTGCTTAATCGCAGATTTGCTGAATAATCTATCAGTGGCTGGGCTCATATAGCACCCTAAACCAAAAGTTCATTAAACCAAAATCACATTAAAGTGCAAGAATCGTCTTCCTTCCAGTTCATGGAAACTCATGAAATGTTGGTTTGCCATTATCTTCTTCCAACATGCTTGCTATCCAGAGTAACCTTGGAGTCAGGTGATATCTGGATCTAATTACATAAATAAATATTTTCTTAACTTCTCAGACTAGCATACAATCTTAAGATTTCCTGGTTGGGATCCAAATATTAATCAGATCCTCGTTTGCTTATCTTTTTGAGAACAACCAAGGTCCAGACAATACTACTTAGTGCTACATAGGAATATAGGTACGTTTGCATAGGGAATGGTTTTTCCTCAGCACTACCTACTGGTCATTTTTCTATGTCAGCTACTGTACTGTATCTTCCTCCAATTTGTCAGGTGTTCCAAAAGAATGAAACCTTTTAGCATTTTTTAAATATATTGTTCTTTGGATGTACATTTGGATGTTCTGGATATTTGAATACTATCTCTTTCCTTTTTTTTTTTCTTTCATTCTACTAATAATAATTACAATAAAGTCATTTGTATTTTAATATAGGTAGGTATGTGCTGAGGCTTATATTGTATATAATTCCAATCCATCGGGATTCTAAAAACACAGTTGGATTTGAAATGGTGAGTTTACAATAGTCCAATATTAAACCACCTTTAGGAAAGCATAAAGCAGGCTGCTCCTCCTTGCACACCGGGTATTTATGCAGCCTAGACCATACAAGAAGCTCATATAATGTATCCCTCCTCTATAGTAGCATAATTTTAAATTTCAGAGGATTGATGATAAAATAAGAACAGGTGTTTGCTTTTTTAATGAAATCATGAAAGTAGCAAAGAAATGATTGTAGGCAGAATGGTATTGATTACTTTCCAAGTCCAGGAGCATGGTAAGAGCCAGGCTAAATTCTAAAATAACATTTTCCTAGATGGTATGAGGATGATTGACTAGAAGACCTCCAAAGTTCCTTCCAACCCTATTCTGATTCCTTGATTCAAATAGCATTTAGTCTGTTAATAGTAGTTTTGTCAAGGGTTTTAATGCCTATAGTTTTATAATATATTTTTTTTATAATTTTATATTAATGATTTAAAGCAATTCATTATTATTTTGATTCAGGCACATGGCAACCATTGTGCATTTACAATGGCCATAGCATTCCATGATCATTGGGTCACTATTTGAAACCTTCCCAGCTGGCTTCAACAAGCAAAGTCAATGGAAAAGCTGGGAAGAGAACACAAGTTGTGGTCACACAATGTCTTCTTTAATATGTATCAGTGATGGCTAACCTTTTTGCCATCGCATGTCAAAAGTGGGTGGAGTACGGGGGGGTGTCATGCACACACGTGCCCACACCCATAATGCAATGCCCTCCCTCCACATATGCAAGTACAACCACCCCCGCACTCCCCCCCCGCGCACATGCGCATAGGCCCCATTCTAGTTGGGCTGTTGGGCTGTTTTTCGCCCTCCCCAGACTTCAGAAAGGAACTTCTGGTTGGCCCACTGGGTCCGTTTTTAACTCTTCCGAGGCTTCCTGAAGGAAAGCCTGGGAGGGCGAAAACGGCATCCCACTGCCTTCTAGAAAGGCAAAAATCAGCTGGCCAGCGCACACGTGTGCTGGAGCTGACATAGGGCAATGCCTCATATGCCCTCAGATATGGCTCAAGGTGCCACCTGTGGCACGCGTGCCGAAGGTTCGGCATCAATTATATATATGATTTGTTTAATAATCGCAACTGGGACTTTCTTAAACAAGATGGTCCTTTGATGTATTGCTTAACAACACCTTTGTTTAATGATGAAGCTGACAGTCCCAGCTAAGGTCATAAAAGATGACTACCTGTATTAAGGTCGTGGGTGGAATTTGGAATACAATACATACTTTAAATAACTTACTCTGTAATCTCTACAGATTTTTCTCAAGTTGACATGGATTTTTTTTTGCCTAATTCTCAATAGTCGTGATATAATCAATTTAAGTATATTCTAATATCTCAGTATGGACCAGATGCTTTGGCTGTGTCTGAGAAACTTGAGCTGTTAATACACTTGATGGAATCAATATCTGAAATTAAAACCACATCATTTTTATATTAAAAACTAAAAAAGAAAAAATGTTAAGGTTGACATTAAGAGCATTTGTGGTTCATAGATTAAAGAACTGGAACAGCCAATTAAAGAACACCACTAACTGCAAATCTTTAAAATGCTAAAAATGAGTCAGTGGATTTGAAACTAAAACTGGCTCATGAAAAGATTGTATTTTAAGTTTATTGAACACTATGAAGGGGTTTGAAAGGATGGATGTCAGATTTTCTCTGTTATTACTAATAATGTAAAAATTTTGAGGGGTCATTATGAATCACTATCCTTTTGGAATAATATTTTAATGTACATAAATACATTTTGGTTTTTTCCCCTCAGTGTTAAATATGTCAATATTAAATTATGTCCCCAAACTTGAAAGCTAATTATTTTTGAGAAGTTATAGTTGTATCAGTCTTGAGATACAGATAAGAGAACTAGTTTAGAGAAATTGGAAAAGTAGTAATACTCTTGATAATAAGAATTAGATTCAAGAGAAGCATGACTGTCAACGACTTCTTCAGCTTCAACCTTAATAATACATGGGCAAACAATCAATGCAAACTCAAGGTAAACTGGTCCAAACTTGATTGCAGAAAATATGACTTCAGCAACAGAGTGATCAACGCCTGGAATGCTCTATCCGACTCAAACCCTCACAGCTTCAACCTTAAACTGTCTACCGTGGACCTCACCCAATTCCTGAGGTCCGTAAAGGGGATGTGTATAAGCGCATCAGCATGCCTACCATCCCTGTCCTACTGTCCCCATTTATTTGTATTCATTTCCTTTGTTCATGTCCATGTTCATATT
>JANHFT010008909.1:0-22065 GCA_032467955.1 Pseudoxenodon macrops
CTCCCCTCTGCCAGGTGGGCTGGGCGGAGGGCCCGGCACTCTCACCCTCCTCGCCCGCTCTCTAGCCTGGGCCGCAGCCCGCAGCCCCAAGCGGCCTCTGGGGCCGAATCCGGGACCCTCGCCTGCAGCCAGAGGGGGGATGGGGGAGCCCGGCGCTTCCGGCTCTCGCCTCCGAAGGGAGCGGCGTCCAAAGGCAAAGGCGGCCTCCCAATCGGACCAGGCTCCTTCTGGGGGGGGGGGGTTCCAAAGGAGCCGCCCGGGATCGGCCACTCGCCAAAGCGCCGAGCAAGAAGAGCCCCGAGGCCGCATCAGGCTCGGCCCCCTTGGCCGAGCGACCGGGAGCCGCCTTGGGAGGCTACAAGCGGCCGTCAGGGCCGGACTGGACTGGCAGCCCCCGTGGCCCCGGAGCCTGACGCGCCCCCGCCTGGACTCCCGCTGACTCCCAGCGCACCGAATATGAACCCCCGGGGTGCACCGGTTAACATGCAGCCCGCCCGGCATCCCGGGGCCTCTAAGCTCGGGTGGGGAGCCTCCTGCGCGCCCTGCAGAGAAAGGGGAAGCGGGCGGGGGGCCCAAAGTGCCCGAGGAGCCCCGGCCGAGAGCCCACGCAGCCGCAGAAAGGACGCGGCCGCCTTTCCCTTTAAGGCCAGCGCCGCCGCTCCCGCCCACGGAAACTTGCGCAGACGCAGGAGGGTGGCGCAACACCCCCGCCCTCCCCTCCCCTCCCCTCCGATCAGGAGACGACGGAGGGGGCGCGTGAAAGGAAAAGGAAGCGCGCCTTCGGAAAAGCAGGAGGGGCGGGGCCAGGCAATCATCCCGGGAATGGGCGGGCTCTAGCGAAGCCGCGCCTACTTCCCTTTCTCGGACGCCGCCTGTGACTGGCTGCGCCGCGCTGGCGGGCGGGCGCGCGACGAGGGAGGGAAGGCAGCTGCGGGCCGCGGGGGCGCGCGCGGCGTGCGCTGACTGGCCGGCCCAGCGGCCGAGCGGCGTGTGAGGCGCGCGCGCGCGCGCCCGTCCGCCTGAGGGAGGGAGCTTGTTCTGAGGTACTTTTGGTGGGAACCGGAGCGAGGCCGCAGGCGGGCGGCGACGGCGGCGGGAGGAAGAGGAAGCGGTGCCGCGCGGTCTCTCCGCCCTTCCTTCCCCGGCCGGGCGGATGCTTCGCGGATAGGCGGCGGCGAGGAGAAGCGGCCACCTGGCTGTGGCTGGCGGCGGGGCCTGGCCGGGCCGGGCGAAGATGGTGCTGCTGAGGGTCCTCGTCCTACTCTGCTCTTGGGCGGCCGGAGCCGGAGGTAAGCCCTCCCCGTACCGAGCGCGGCCCCAGGCCGGGCGGGAGGCCATCACGAGCGCCGCCGAAGCTCCACTCGGCCGCCCCAACTCGCCGGCGCCGCTGCGCCTGCCGGGCCTGGAAAGTTTACCCGGCCTCGGCCAGGAGTCCGGGCAGCGCCGCGGCGGCCGGGCTCCGGGTGGTGGCGCGCCGCCTCGGAGCGGCCTTGACTTCGCCGGACTTCGCTTCCGGGAGCGGGGCGGCTGCCTGGGGTCCCAGAGCCGCCTCGGAGGCCCCCGGGACTTGGGTCTGGGCTGGGCCCCCCGTAGCCTGGGGCCGGGCGTTGTGTGGGATCCCGCAGGGCCCCGCCTGCCTCCCCCTCAAAGGCCGCCATGCGCCTGCACTGGGCTCCCCGAGGGCGGGTCTGCCTGGGGGGCGCAGGCCACCCGGGGGCTCTCCTGCCGAGGGGCTGCCGGAAGGGCCCCGGGTGTGGCGGTGATGTAATGGGGCAAACAGGGAGCGGCTGATACCAGGAAGTGGGGAGGGCGAGGGCGACGGGAGGGCCCGCGGAGCCGTGGCTTGGCTTGGCTTGTGCCCAAAAGCGGAAGGGGGAAAGTCCGAAGCTCCCGGCAGATGCCAAAGAGGCTGGTCCTCGTCCAACTGATTAGAGGGGGGTTAGGTTCCCTCAGCCGTTTGGAAAGTTCCTGCCTTAAGTTTGAAAGTTCGGTTGGTAATATATGAATTCATCAGTAAAAGGTATCTCTGGTTTCGGCAAGCCGGGAAGGGAGGTCTTTGAGCCGGCCGGACGTGCTTGCCACCAGGGGCGGGTAGCAAGGTGAAGAGGAGCGATCCGACCCTCCTCCCCACCATCCAAAAAGGGAGATTTAAATGTGGCAAGGAAACGTTAGGAACAGAAAATGGGTGTCCTGCCTGATGTGGTGGCAAAAACGAAATCCTCCAAAAGTCTCTGATACTTCAGCGCTTTGTAGGTAGGTCAATTTAGAGCAGTTTGCCTAAAATAATCAGATAAAGAAAATCTGTATGCATGGGCTGCTTTGAAATACGTTGCAAATTGATAAAATATAAGGTCTTGAACATTTCATTGAGATGAAATCTAGCAGTACTAATATTATATTTACCTGCTTGTGTTTAGTTTTCTATCTTCAAATTATGCTCAAAATGGCTACTAAACACAAAATATGATATCAATGAATTAGTTAATGTGGTATATTTTCAAATGGAAAATATCAGGAATATTATCAAACTAAATATTTCAGAATTACTAAATTAAAAGCATGACCTGATGATCTTCCTGAAAGAGTGGGAAAAGTGAGTGTTCCAGTTTGGGAGTGAAGTAGAGAAGAAAATTCTTACAGGGCTGTTAATCAGGGGACACTTTATGGATAAACTTTACCAAGACCCAACTATCTCTGAAACCAGAGAGGTTGACATACTGTATCTGTTCCTTTCACCATCTCTACATGGAAGGCCAAGAACAGATTGGGCTGAGGAGTTTCCTCCAAACAGTTATCTTAAATTCTGAATCATAATATAGCTACATCAGTGCACATCAGAAAACATTACACTTAATCCTAGTCCAGTACCTCTGCTTTGTCTGGATTTTAATTCAGCTAGTTCACCTTCTATTTGATTGGTAACACTATTCTGTTCATTCTTTCCCTTGTAAAAGGTTAGCATTCAGTGCTTGTAATTGAGAATTTGTAGTCTTCAGTTCTCTGAAAATAAACTTTCCATATTTCAGCTAAGCTATTCTTCAAAATGCCTAAAGGTTGTTGATAATATCACAGTACTTTCACTTTCATATTCAGCAATAGAACCCACTGTTTCTAAAAGAGAAAATCCATGGTTGCAATTAGAGTTTTGGCATCAGTCTTCAACATATTTCTAAATTGGACTAAATACTGGATCTATATATTATTTAAAAACAGCCAGCCAACCAACCAGAACTGAGTCAGAACTCAGGAAAAAAGACAAATTCTATGCACATATATAAATAGAAAGTTTTCTTATTTTTATTAAAGAACAGTTGAGTAATTGGAAGACTTACGATTGTTTAGATACCATTTGTTACTAAGCATTAGGAGAAACTTAGTTCAAGTGATCTGAAGGCATCTTTGGTATTTTCCCTCCCTTTCCTTTTGTGCAAGAAAGAGCAAAGGCTTTTGTTTTCACTTTTGAACTAAACATTATTCTGTACCATATTACATCTAAACTCTGCCAAATGCTGTAGGCAGAAATAAACTGTTAATTAAAGGCCTGGTGTGGTGTCTAAGAATGGTAGACTAGGACATTTCATGGTTCACATATTTCTTCTGCCATGGAGCTTGTTAGAGTTTATTTCAGATCATCTTTGAAAACATGACCTGTGTGTTGATTGTGTTGGAAACGTGTTCATTCCTAAAATATTATTTATTCTTTTCTCCACAAAGAGTGCAAGTATGTCTGTTTGCTTTGTGATTAGAAAATCTGTAGGCTATAAAGGTTAAGGTAATTAAAGGTAATTCTTCTTGGGAGTATTTGGTCAGTTTTCAACCAAGAAATCAATGAAATAATTACATATTTCAACAGCTTGCCTATTATTTCAACAACAGGCATTTCCAAGAATTAACTGCACATGAGGAAGTATCTTCTTAGCCTTAACCGGAGGAGTAACAGAGTGGCAGTCTTAGATTTTCTTCACTTTTGCTGTTGGTTAGCTGAGATGGAAGCACTAATTTGATCCCTTGAAAATGTCTTACCCTGTAGGATTCTTTTATTTTTTTTATTTTACTAGATGAAGTTTAGTAAGCTAAAACTACCGTAAGTAGTGTCATTATATTGTTTTGTTACCTCTCTTGCTCCTAGAATTAAATACACTTTTTTACAATTATATGAAATAATATTTGAGATATTAATTAACAAAATATTATGTTCCAACCGATGCAGGAAAGATTTTCAGAGCGTGGTGCATTGAATCATGAGTTTGATCTCAGACACACTGTGGAATCTTGTAAACATATTCGCTCCTTTGGAAAGTCGGAGCCTGAAGTTTGATTTTAAGAGCCTTATAATAAGTCAGATTCCACTCAGTTGAATCAAGTTTGTCAAGTCAATGTTTCCTATTCTTGGGCAAAAAACACTGTCTATAATAGTTGAGGTTAATAAAGACATAGTTGAATGTTTAGACTGAAAAATAAATACAAGTGTCAGAATAATATATTTTCTAGTAACAATTTCCTAAGAAGTGTTTACAATCTAATGTTTCTTTTAACATGATGAAAGTCTCCAGTTTGTAGTTACTCTGCCACCAGGGATGGGGGACTTGAAACCAGACATATACAGAACAATTGTAGACTTTATAGA
The DNA here is from genome assembly GCA_032467955.1 of Pseudoxenodon macrops. Taxonomy (NCBI): domain Eukaryota; kingdom Metazoa; phylum Chordata; class Lepidosauria; order Squamata; family Pseudoxenodontidae; genus Pseudoxenodon; species Pseudoxenodon macrops. The sequence continues at coordinate 4,628 of JANHFT010008909.1, forward strand.
AACAAGTGAAAATTATTCTTCCAACCACTAGACCAAAGAGGCATGCATAGCTGGCAAACAACAACAACAACCCCTCTTTCATCTGAATCATAGATTCAGTGCTGGTTGACTGGTACATTGCATGCATCATGGCAGATTTGGTAACTACATTTTCAACTGATATCAAACTGATATCTTAAATCCTGCATTCACTTTTATAATTGCAAAGGTGTCCTTGGGGAAAAAAGGAAATATTGCCATATTTGGTAAGTTGGAGTTTGTTTTTTACTTAAATAAGTTCCCAAAGTAAGATTTGTCATAATGCACTGAGGTTTGCCAAGTACAGTACATTTGTATAAGTCATGTGTTGCGAACAGGAAATGAAAGCAAGTTATCAATTGTATCCAGTGACCAAAGAAACACGAATGTTTTTGGGGAATTGCTGCTTCCCTGTAAGAAAACAAAGCAGTGATACTAAATTCCACTAAGTCAACCTGATGCATTACAATCATTGCATCTTGCTGCTATTATGGCTGATTGTTTGAATGCTTAATTAAAAATGGATGAAAGTTTGGATTGAATGGAGAAATGTAGTAGAGTTTTATAATCCAATTCTTACATCACTCTGTAACGAAGAAATTGTATGTGTACATGTAAGTGAAATCGGCTGGTACATGATCAAGTGACAATATATGTTTAGTTTCTGTTTGAAAAATAATTACAAAAATATTCAAAGTCCACTTGCACTCTCAAATTTATAAATAAAAAAACCCCAAACTAAAAATAAAAAGTCAATATGATTAATAAAAAGGACTATTCTCAAATAAGGGGCATATAGATTCCAACCTTCAATGTAGAAACAAAACATTTACTAGATTCGTGTATTTGCATTCCACAAACTGCTTGTTTAACCAAGGAATTGGGGAAGAGTCTGGCAGTTTTGTCAGTCTGCAGATAGAAAGAGGATTGTCTTTCTTTCTCTGCTGGAAAAAGGGGTTTGCCTGGCAGTGTTGCATGTAACTGATGACAGCTGTTTACAAACTCCCTGTCAGTGCATTTGTCCTTTTGGACAGGAAAAAACATGTCCTTCAATTTGGGGACAAGAAAACACCTTGGCCTCAGGTGGACAGTGACACTTGTGTTTGGAAAGCCTTTGTTAATTGTACCTGGAGGGAAGCTTTAGAATGGGACAGGGGCAGTGAATATGCTTTTAGATTTCATTGTGTCCACTCATTTCATAATTTCTATTTTCTGCGCACTCTTATGGTTTATTTTCCCTGCTACAGCTTTAATTGTATTAGCTCCATTTCTTTGTTCTGCCATCACTCACATTTATGAATAGATCTCTTATGCTTTTCAAATAATGTAATTGTTTTTTCTTCTATTAATGAATCATTCATTCATTTTTGTTAGCAAAAATTTGAATGTAGACTCTGCTTCTGATTAATATATCCATTCACTCCCATTGTTTGCAGGTCAGTATGGAAACCCTCTAAATAAATACATAAGACATTATGAAGGATTGTCATATGATGTGGATTCATTACACCAAAAACACCAGCGTGCCAAAAGAGCAGTATCTCATGAAGACCAATTTTTGCGCTTAGATTTTCATGCTCATGGGAGGTAAATATCATGTCAGTTAATTTCCTTCATCACCGTTAACTGCAGTTGAATATGACTGAACAGTAATCATAATATCCACATTCTGTCAAAATGTAAAGTTAGCATTTTTTTTACTGAAGTCTGATATGGAGCAACATTCCAATCTGAATTTTTTTGTTAGCTCCGAGGTAAGTATTTTGGTATTATATGTGGAATTGAGTCATTGAATATTCCAACGTCTGCACGTGTAAATCTGTCAGTATTCAAGGTACACATACGAAAGAATTGTGTATTGGCATATTTTCAGAGAATAGAAAATACGTTGTTCCCATCTGTGAAGTTTTCCAGACTTTAAAAATGGCTGCACCGTATTCAAATATGATACGTTCTTGAGTTGTTATATCTGCATAAGAAAGCCAATATATGCAGTAAATCTGCCAGGCTTCCCATTTCTCCTTACTGAACCTAAATAAGAGCTTAGGTCAAATATTTATAAATTCTGCAAAATTAAGAAGAGCAATCTGTTTTTGAAATGTACATCAAAACATGTATAAGCAGAGGTATATAAATTTGGTGCACATAGTGGCGGCCAGCTGGCTTGCTTAATGTTATCTGTGCGTAGCAACTTGTGGCAACCCCTCTGCAAGTGCCAGATGAGCCAGCATCACTATTGCTGTTGTCTTACTTGAATCCATGATTTTTCTGTAGCATTTTTTGTCTTGCAATGTTTCTAGCTGGAATTGAACTAGGATATAGCTCAAAATGATAGTGTTTGTAATTTACAAAACCTAGCCTCCTTTTTTCAGATAATATGTGTTTTCCTGTAAATAGTTGAAATATGATTATACTTAAGGTTACCAAATCTCCTTGGTTGTATTTATGATGTGAGAGTTTGCATGGAGCTTCAGGTTATGTTGATCCCCTACAAATATTAAGGTAAATGAAGGTGTGGGGTAAAAGCATAGCTCTTTTTCTATGTTTAGATGCAAGTGAACAGCAAGTAAAAATGCTAACATGCAAAAATGGAAAATACTTAACAAGGTTGAGGACGTTCATTTTTATCTATTAGCCCATGATAAGAGGTGTTTTTGTAAATGCAAACTGTCTTTCTTCCCTTTGCAGACATTTTAATCTGAGACTGAAGAGAGATATGTCTCTCTTTAGTGACGACTTTAAGCTAGAGATGTCAGATAAAGTAATTGATTATGATACCTCCCATATTTACACTGGGCACATTTATGGTAAGTGCAGGAACTGTGGTTTCTGTTTTGAACTAGCAATAGCTCCTTGTTTAAACATTCATGCAGTGCAGAGCAACAGGCCATTTTCACAGTAATTGAAACAATTTTAGAATGTTCATATTTGTCTTTAAAAAGTACAGTTAAATTTCACATTCCTTTTTTTCCTTCATTTTATCATAATTCTGTTTTCTTTCTGAAGAAAAAAAGTCTGATTTGAATCTTTTCCGTGTAACAGCACAATAGGTCAAAAGATGCTACATTTATGAGATGCTGCATTCTTTGGACTGTTCAGTTTCACACTAAAAGTTTTGCACCACACTCCATGTGAAATTGTGGCATACTGGCATCGTGTTATTTTTCCCATGATAGACTATTGTTTAGGGTACATTCTGCAGCCTAGGACTATCTGTGCTCCATGATATTTCGGAATATAGTGCTGAACTGTTAGTTCTCACAGTGTCAGTTGAAGGAAAGCTACATTTGAATTACATTTTTTAACATACTTGGTAAAAATGAAAACAAAAATGTTGCTTATAATTTTTTCAGAGGAAATAATTTACATGGGAAGCAAACTGAGTAAACTAATATTTAAAGATGTGAGAAGTAAGGCAGTAGGGCCTAGATCAGTGATGGCGAACCTTTTAGACACCGAGTGCCAAGACTGCATGTGTGCATGGCCAAACTGAAAGGTGTGTGTGCATGTGCCAGCATGGACATGCACGCACATGCACAGCAGAGACCCGAAGACCAGCGGGAGGCGGGGCATCCCGACACTGGCAGCACGGCAAGAGGTAAGATCTTTTCCTTTCGTGAGCTTCTCTTTCATCATTTTGCAGGGAAACAGAAGCTCACGAAAGAAAGAGATCTGAGCTGGGGCGACGTGTGCCATAGGCTCGCCATCATGGGCCTAGACTGAAAAGTAATATAGCATAAGAATGAATAAGTAGATACATTTATAAGAACAAACATCAGGAATAATAAAATCACATTCCAATATATACAAGTACTCCTCAAGTTATGACACAACAACTCCCAAGTTAAAGCGGCTTCAGAAAAAGTGACCTATGGCCCATCAAAGTTACCACCGTTGCACGACCCCCGTGGTCACCTGGTCACAGCTTGGGTGCTTGGCAACCAGCTCACATTTGCAACGGTTGCAGTCACGCAACCATGGTTTGCAACCTTCCCAGCCTGCCTAAGCAGAGTCCGCTTAACCCTGTGATTTGCCTAAAGACAGCAACAGTTTGCTTGACGACCACTGTAAAAATGGTCGTAAAATCAGGTCCAGTCATTTGATAACTCATTTAACGACTACATTGCCTGGCAACTGAAAAGTCCAGTCCCAAAGAACCAGCAGAACAAATGTGAGGTGTTTATTGATCCTGGTTATGACTAGAACTTGATGAAGGCATGTTCATGAATGCTGCATTAGTTTCCTGATCACTTGCCGAGTAATATTCAGGTTCAGGAAACGTGCCTATTCTTGCTGGGAATTGATGCTGATGAATAACTGTTGCCCAAGTATTCTAAAGCCTACATCCTGTTTTGAACAGGTGAACAGGGAAGCTTTAGCCATGGATCTGTTGTTGATGGAAGATTTGAGGGATTCGTTAAGACTCACACTGGAACCTTTTATATTGAGCCAGCGGAAAGATATATTAAGGACAAAGCCCTGCCTTTTCATTCTATCATGTACCATGAAGATGATATCAGTAAGTTTTTATTCTGGGTTGAAAATACGCTGTATAGAATATGCTATGAGCGAGTGAGGTTTTCAAGGCCCTAAATCTTAAAACCGAATGCTCTAAGCATTCCTTCTTCCACTGCTACAGAGGGACACCTATTCTGAGCAGGGTGAGTCACATTGCTTAGAAAATGTTATAGTCCTCATAGGAACGACTAGTGAAAAATGTTCTTTCAAGTGTTCACACAAGTTCCTGAGCTTCATATTGTTTAAAGTGTCCCCTGAAGTACACAGCTAATATAAGCAACAAGCACCTAAATGCACAAAGCTTTTGATATCCTATTAGATACCACCCTTCAACTGTAATTGTTAGTGGTATTACATGCAATTAAATCAGGCTGTCTGATGTAAATTTGTTACTTCCTTACTCCCCTCTTTAAGACAGCCTTTTGCTCATCAGATTTGAAAATGAAGAGATTCATGAGCCAAGCAAAGTGTGGAGCTAATCATAGAACTTTCATTAGAAAGCCTGGGCCATGGAATGTGGTAGGGATTCTGTTGCTGTTTTATTATTGCTTTGAAAGAAAAAGAACAGAAGGATTGTTTTAAGTCAGCACGGTTTAGGGGATTTAAGCAACTAAATGCTAGGCTTTTCCAAGTTGGAAAACACTAGATAGATCTTTAACTTGCTAGTTTTTCACTTTTGCACATTTTGCACATTTTTGCAAGAATATTCTCTTAGCGCCTTTGGGACCCAACAAAGGGACATATGTTCAGCATGACAATGAAGTCTTATTCAGAGCTGAAACAAAAGCCAGTGCTAAAAATGAGGATTATATTGTACTGTTTCCGACAAAGTCCTTTGTTCATGTTGCTCTGTCTTAATTTAATGACCAGATAAAGGCAACCCTTTTAGTCTGATTTAAAGGATAAGCCAATTATTTAAAATTCTCAATCTGTTTCTTTACATTTGTGGGATATTATTTATTGGAAAAAATTGTTTTGCCAGGAGTTACAGTTCTTTCCACAGTGACTGAAACAAACTGTCTTGTTTGCGCATTATTTGGGCCCTGCTAGAAGGGTATCAATCATTGCAGAAAAAGTTGGAAATTGAGAGCAGCAGCAGTATGAAAGCTCTAGAAGCAGTTCTGGATATGGCAAGCAGCATGTTCTTGCTACTGATGTTGAATTGTGATAGCAAATAGTAATGCTTACTAGCTGTTTCGTTATTCTCAAGGTAACTTGTCTCTTTGGATGTATTTGCTTGGATCAGAATGATGAAGCTGCAATAAACCTAAAGACAAATAGGAGAAGAGATATAATGTAGAAGCTAATCCAGATCAGCAGATAAAGATCCACAGGTTGAAGGGGGGGGGGGGGAGGCACAATCCTATAAAACAACAAATGCAAAGAATTTGCTCATGTTACTCTGCTTATCATTCTGAGTGGCACAGGGTCAGGTTATCTGTGGGGTGACCTCTTCCAGAGGGTATCTGCCCATTTCCCCCAGGCCAGAGGTGACGACGCTCCAGGTGCCTTCCCTTAAATATTCCTGTCTAGGGGGATCTAGACAGCAGGCCTTCTCAGTAGCAGTCCCTGCCCTCCCCTGAAATCCAGAAGACCCCTGCCCTTCTCGCCTTCTGGAGAACCTTTGAGACCTTTTCTCACAAGCACTGAGCTTGAGGCTGGAGCCCAGTAAAGTTGTTTATGGGGGGTCATGGAGTATTGGTTTTTTTTGGGGGGGGCAGGGATTTTTGTGCTGTATTTGGTATTGCTTTTATTCTTTGTAACCTGCTCAGGTTTATGTTGCATAACATGAGTGGCTCTATAACTCTTTTAAATAAATACAATATGTGCAAGGTATTGCTATAAAGGAAAGGCATTAATTGTCAGAAGTGGATAGCTTTATGTCAAAGGACCTACTTTTGAAAATAGCTAGGAATAATCCATTGATTCAAAATTGTACCCAGGTTGATTCTTATTATGATACATTGGTTTAAAAGGGAAGTTTCAGTTGACTGCTGCTTTATTAAACTCTGCAGATTAGAATTGGCTTGTTCTTGCCCCAAAACTGTTTTAGCCAGCGAGGAGTCAACAATTAATCACTGCCAGGGAAAATCTGATCCCTTGCTTGAAGATTGCTTGGATCCTGACTTCTCTTTAGAAGGTTTTTGTGCTCCTCACTTCCACTGGCTTTGAATGACTGACAATAATACTGCAGTACAAATATCCATAAAAGCAACATTAAAAAGAATGACCAATATATACAGCAGGTAAAGCAATAGCATCAGAAAACCTTCGTTAATATGTTCTAAACTCTTCTAGATGGTAAAAAGTGGGGGAATTGCTTTGTTCTCGATGGCAGATTGTTCACAATATGCAACCCACGTGTACGATTGAGCCAAAAATGAGATGTGACGGTCAAGGGGACCCGCAGCCTCTTGGGCTTTGTGTCAAATGCATCTTTGATAGAAAAAGCATATGGGGCACCTCCTATTAGCTGTGTAATGCTGTCTAATGCCCCACTCCGCCAAAAAACAGAGGATTATGCAACAGATTGAATTAAGCCTCATTAAATTTTTTACTGATACTGGATATTTCTTAACCTCTTTGCCCCTTTCCACTGTTTTGATCCTACTGATTTGAATACATTTTAAAATTAATCATTGAGTGTTTAATTTTAAAACCATTCATAGAGGAAAATATGTGCCAGCAAATCTTTCTGTTTTAGAATACCCACATAAGTACGGACCACAAGGCGGCTGTGCAGATCATTCCGTCTTTGAAAAAATGAGGAAATACCAAATGACTGGGATAGAAGAGCCAAAACAGCAGGTATCAAGCATGGAATAAAGGATTTGATAAAATACCTGTTATCTTTCCTGTGTATCTGCTGTTGATCTGACTAGGGAAGCTGTATTCTGCTGTTGACATGATCTGACATAAGAAGAGCTACTGATTTATTTAATTTTGAATTGATATGTCATTTCTACGTGTTTCTTACAGTTTTTTCAGTTTGAATTTGCTTTATGTTATGAGAAGGCTTTGGGCCTTTTGCAAATATCTGCTATGCAGAACTGCCTGAACTTTGCATGTAATAATGTAAGAGAATTTTACATCCCCCCCCCCAAGAGTCTTTAAATTATCTCTAGCTACAACCCATAGAGTTCTTTCATTAGATTTTTAACATTTTTACTAAAATCAATGGCAGGTTTAAGAACATTTTAAGTACCTGATAGCAGCAGGCCTAAAAACCTGGCTAAGAATCTCCTCAGGCTGCAGAAATGGCATTTCCTATAGATATATAAACATGTTGATAAACATGATTCATGAATTCAAGTGGCTCCTGAGCTACTTTCCTTTTAGTCCTCAGCTAAACTTTCTATGAGGCAAATTAATAGGTGGCAACTGTTCTTCAGAGCCAAGTTACTTTACTGGCACATATAGTTACAGGAATGCGGGTGGTTGCAAGCAGCAGAAGCTGCGCAGGATAAAGATGAAGGGAGCTACGCTAGGATAGAGAAAAACTGACCTGAAATTGGCATGTTCTGACACATCACTCCAGAAAACGAGGAGGTCCACACTTTTGTGTTAGTCCTCTTATTCTCACATACAAGTTGGGCTCCGAAGTGTTTGAAATGGAAGGCTACATAAATACCTTGAACCTAAATGTTCCTTATGCTTTAGCAGCCATCTGAAGAACGGGTCAAAGAGGATCCTGGGCTCTTGAGGAAAAAACGAGCTGCGCAAGCGGAAAAGAATACTTGTCAACTCTATATTCAAACCGACCATCTTTTCTTCAGGTATTACGGAACCCGAGAAGCTGTGATTGCACAGGTAAGCTCCCGGGGGTTCCTGCAGAAGGTCGATTTCCTTGTCAAAATAAAGGGCAAGAGACTGGAAGAGCTTTCATAGGCCATGATACAACTTTGAGTGAATGACAGTGAGATTGTTCCAGGGTATTTAAAAGTGTATTACTACATAATGTTTTCCAGTAAGTTATGTGTACAAGTGTGGTAATTGTAGAATGTGTTACTTCATAGATGTGCACTGCAGCATCTTTAGAAGAAAGATGATTTAAAAAATTGAATATGCAGTGAAATTTATAAGATTGATAATGTTGTTGTCGCTCAGATGTAGAGGACATGCTTTACCTATGAAGTGATCTGGGTTATGCCTGTGGCTCAGGCAAGAGGACTGAGAAAGATTCCTGCCTGAATCTCTGAAGAGTTTCTGTCAGCCATTTTCCGAATGTGTCCCTCATAGAGAGCTGTGATTTGACACAATACTGTATAGGGGCCTAGAGGAACCTGGGGAAGCCCTGCAGGGTATGCGCCCTTCTGCCCCAGAGCCTCGGAGGAGAAATAAGGGAGAGTTTAGTTTCACTTGGTTTCTTCCGGGCCAACCAAGACCGGCTCACTTCATGGGATGGTTGTTGTGGAGAAAATAGGAGGAAGGGGTATTATGTATGTTAGCTTCCTAACATACTTTATAAGTAGCATATAAGTAACATTTATTACTTTATAAGTAACATTGCGTTACTTATAAGGTAATAAAGGCAGGGTAAAAATAAAAGCAACTTTTGGTTGGAAAATCAAACCCCAAGTCTGTTTGCTTTGTTTTGATAGTTAACTATGATCCCTTTTAAATCGTGGTACAAAAACAAGCCAGGAGGTCACTAAAGAGAAGGCGAAGACTGGGCGTAGAGGCGGCCTGAGCCAAAGGCTGTGCAGAGGCTGCTCTCTGCTTGAGGGGAAGCTCTGGAGCATGGCAGAAAGGCAGAGAAACCAGCTAGAAACGTGATCTTGCAGGTTGCAGAGGGAAGTGGATCTACAGCCAACCTCTTTTAACTTCCGCTTTCTTTTAGATTTCCAGCCATGTTAAAGCAATTGACACAATTTACCAATCTACAGATTTCTCAGGAATCAGAAATATCAGTTTTATGGTGAAACGAATTAGAGTAAGTATACAGAAAAGTAACAGTAGAAGTCTTTATGCACTTGCTGATTTAGTTGTATTTTCCTCGTTTTATTGGCCCTTGCTGGTAGAGGGCTGGGTTTCTTTTTTCCATGGACAAGCCTTAATAGCTAGTAACTTTATTTACACGTTGCTCTGCTTTTTCTAGTGCCATCTTTTACTTGCAAATGTTGGGGAAATCACAGTGGCTCCTGGGCGTGACAGTTTGCACAGGCAAAGCTAAAGGATGTCTCTGCTGCCCTATTAGTTTCATATCCTGATTTCTAGAGAGTGGGTCAGCTGAAGTGCTTGTCTTTCACTGCTTCATGACAACAACTTCAGACCATCCTTTGTGCATAATGAATTAGAACCCCTGCAGGATCCTTACCTCATCTCTCGGCTTTTGGGTGGGTGAGGTTCACACTGTTCTCCTCTGAGTCATTACTTGTGAAAACAAGTAGGTGTAGATTATTATTATTATTATTTTTTTGCTTTATCCAAAAGTGATGTCTAACAGTATACAATATATTTTCTTTCAGATCAACACGACCCAAGATGAAAAAGACCCTTCTAATCCCTTTAGATTTCCAAACATTGGTGTGGAGAAATTTCTAGAACTTAATTCTGAGCAGAATCATGATGATTATTGTTTGGCCTATGTCTTTACTGATCGTGATTTTGATGATGGTGTCCTTGGCTTGGCCTGGGTTGGAGCACCTTCAGGTAAATAATTGTTAAATATTTTCTTGGACGGAAAGGATGTATAAAGCATAATTAGAGATTACATTTAATGAGCTAAAAGAAACATTGGGTGTCTGAAGGGCTGCTGCAGGTGAGTATTCTCTGTTTTGAAGTTTATGCCCATCTTGGATAAATTTGCTTGAAAGCGTTTGAATCCCCTGGTACTCGCCATAATCTCTGGCTGCATGATTATTTTACTTCCAGAAAGTTGAAAAATCCTAACCCATATCTTTAAAAATATATTTCAAGACTGCTCCAATTCTTTCGGCATCAGATGCATTATTTACAGCTATAACATTGTGAGTTGTTCAGTTTACAAACTCCTGAGCACACTTTGTTGTTGCAAAATACTTAGCCCAAGAATAGCTTACCTCAGCAAGCAGAGGGACTCATTCTTAGGGGCATATTTACAGACAAACTGTCTTTGAGAAGTTTCAGTTGAAACCACAGAGACTGGAATTCCTAGCCACAGAGATTAAAAATAAAGAATTCATGCCTGCAGTATTACACAACATACCCAACCTGGCTAAATACATTTAAGATTAGAATACCCAGAATTATGGATCTCCTCATCCTCTGTCTCACTATCTACTTTCAATTTGAGGGAGAAATACTCCCAACAGATCCCCGGGATCCCGTTGGGAGACCACCACTCTCAGAATTCATAGCAGAGACCAGTGCAGCATCCAGAAAGTATTGGACTCCCACACGTACCAGCAAACCTATGGCTCCAATGCGTATGCGACCCCTTTCTCCTCATAAAATAAAAAAGGAAATCATCCACAGCATCTTCCAAAGAATAAAAATCACTAGAGGAGAAGAAAACAATAACCCGCCAACCTCCAGGATATTCTCACCATCAGAGGAAACAATGGCAAATTAGGAATGCAAGTGTGTTGAAAAACAACACTAAGGGTTCCATTACCAAAATAACAATCCATCCTCCCACAAGAGGAGCTATGTAGAAACCTTGTAGCAACTCAGGACAGCAGAAAAAGAAAACAGGCTGCCTATACAATATTTTCCAAGAAAATGGATACCCATGCAACTTTTATCAAAACGTGCCCGACTACTCAAGCACAATGCAGCACAACTAACAAGCTATGAAAAGACTAGCAATGCCATATTTACATCAGAAATCTCAGAAACAGCCAACAGACTGTTACAACCACATGGCATCATCGAATTATACAAACCAACTAAAGGCCTCCAAAACATTGCAAGTAAAGCAAAAGACCCAGCAGTTCAGGAAGAAGAAAAACAAATCAGCTACAACATTCAGGGTAAAGTTCGCAACAGCAACTATAAAGGACAGACCGGCAGAAGATTAGCAGATACATCCCTGAACACCAGCTAGCAGTCAGAAGAGACGATGAAAATGCCTTCTTCTCATAAGACATGGGCAGACTCAGCCATAGTTTCAACTGGGAAACTGACGTTCTAAACCAAGCTAAATCCAAACACGAGGTACCGGTAATTCCTGGAAGTTTGGCCTTCAGACAAATCAGCCATCAATCGAGAGAAACCTTTGAGAATATCAGCCCTTGAGAACTATTTTGTCTGAAAGCCAATGATTTTGCCTTCACAGTGCCAGAACAGTTCAAAGAGCTCTCGTGATTTCTGACTAGCTCACAGAATCAAAATTCAGAATAAGCTGATACATTTGAAGAATATTTTAATAATAAATTGATCTCTTTAGATTGAAAGTGCTGCGTTAACTGCTGCTTAATGAGAAGGTTTTTTCATCATTTTCTAATTAGCTTTAGAATAGAACAGAATAACGGAGTTGGAAGGGACCTTGGAGGTCTTCTAGTCCAACCTCCTGCCTAGGCAGGAAACCTTACACCACTTCAGATGAATGGTTATCTAACATCTTTGTTAAAGGTTACTGTTTGCTTTCAATTACAGGGAGCTCTGGTGGAATCTGTGAGAAAAGCAAGCTTTATTCTGATGGGAAAAAGAAATCCTTAAATACTGGCATAATCACTGTGCAAAACTATGGTTCCCACGTCCCTCCTAAGGTCTCCCACATCACCTTTGCGCATGAAGTGGGCCATAACTTTGGTTCTCCTGTAAGTATATGTGTTCCAGCTCTCCCTGACTGGTCCAGCTTTCACAGCAGATCCAGGAACCCTTAAAAGTTGTGACCAAACCATCCCCTCTGCCCACCGAATTGACCGGTCCTGCTCACTGCAGGATGAAACAACCTGATGAATTGGGCCATTAACCTGCCTAAAGAGTCTCCTGTCTCCTATTGCAGCAAAATGCACCTCAGCTGATCTAAAGAAAGAAATTGTGGCTTTCAGTCTGTCAATCTCTCAAAATATAATGATGAAAACGTGGGCCAGGGTGTCAGCAAAACAGTCCCTGCATCACTGGCATGAGAATTGCGCACCTCCATTGGACTCAGCAAAGCTGGTCCCTTTGCCTTAGTTGTCCTCATCTTAGTTGTGAGCTCAGGGCCCTTCCTGTTTCTCAGGCTTTGCTGCAGTTCTGTACAAGTCTGACTTCAGTTATTATACGATCTCTTCCAATCGTGTAAAGATTGCAAGCCAGACTCTTACGTGGTTGTTAATGGATAAATCTGGATAATAAAAGGAGTAATTTTGGTGCCCTGAATTAAAGAGTACTTTATCTGGCTGTTTGGGTCACGTATTGCAAAGATATTTAGAGTGAATCATGGGGACGCTGGCTTCTTTCTCAGCCACTTCACCTATTTGCCATTCTACCTTTTTTCTGGGAGGCTTTAAGCAGCTTCTCACCTGAACACAAAGGCTTCTTTGAGGAGCAGAAAATCACAGAGCTTCTTTCTAGTGAAGAAAGGAAGCTGACCATGTTTGTCTCTTGCAGCATGATTCTGGAACAGAATGCACTCCGGGAGAGTCTAAAAACCTGGGGCAAAAAGAAAATGGCAATTACATCATGTATGCACGGGCAACCTCTGGTGACAAACTGAACAACAACAAATTCTCTCTCTGTAGTATTCGGAATATCAGCCAAGTCCTTGAAAAAAAGAGGAATAATTGTTTTGTTGGTATGTATTTCTTCTACACAATTGTCTTTATTTTGCATACGAAGGCCGCTCTTGATCTCCCCCAACCCACCCTTGGAATGTATGGGCTTGGATTTGCCCTTTTGTCAGGGGCCACGAGGATCTGCCTGGCTGTCACACACTCTCACGACTAGAGTCTTCGCTTCAGAAGTTGCCCATCTGAATGGCAAAACCTTTGGCTGACCGTGAGCCAAGACACTTGATGCCAAAGAGCTGTGTGCACACCCTTGCAGCCCAAAGTGATGTAGGTTCCTCTCCTGGCCCTTTCCAAAAAATGCCATTGTTGCAGGCTTAGTGCTCTGACCAGGGTCTGGTAGCATAGAAGAGGTTCTGAGTACAGTTTTCTCATGTTCTGAAAACCACGGAAATTATCCTCCTTTCTCCCTGTTTCAGGCCACTTCGCCTCCTCTAGCAAAAAGTGCCCCAACCCCTCCCCCTTTGTTAATGAGCTCAGAGGTTTTGTGTTATACACAGGATGAAACATGTGACTGCAGCCCTTGAACTGCAGCCAAGGCCGAGTCCACCGTTTCCTCCTTTCCTGTGAGGCATCTTAGAGAAAGGAATGTGCCCGAGGCTGGCAAGATAGATCTCTGGCTGGGCTGAGAGAGAGCCGCATGGCGGCTGCTTTATAGAAGGGATGCAGGTCCTGAAAAAGGAGGGAGGCCTGGTCCCGAGTCCTGCTTCAGTCTAAGGAAGTCTCTCCCCGGTTCGCCTTCAGATGACCCTCCTGTTTTCCAGAATCCGGCCAGCCCATCTGTGGAAACGGGCTGGTAGAGCAAGGAGAGCAGTGCGATTGTGGCTACAGTGACCAGTGTAAAGACGAGTGCTGCTACGATGCCAACCAGCCGGAGGACAAGAAGTGCAAGCTGAGACCCAGCAAGAGCTGCAGGTTCAGAGGCTTTTCTGCTCTTGAGGAGGCCTCCCTCTCTCGGCCTTGCCCTAGAAGGAGCCAGGGCAGCCTTGGCTTACAGGAGCGGATTGTTTCCTTATCAGAATTGGCAACCCAGGTCAAAGTTTCAGCTCTGGGTCAAAGTTTAGCGGCAGGCAAAGTTATAAGAGGAGAACCCACTTCTCATGCTCCGCTCCAGAGCTGGGAAATACATTTCCCGTCTACTAGCGAATCTGGCTTTTGATAACTTGGCTTAATTACATGCCACTTTCATTACCTTTCGTTGCTAGTGAATTGAAATTATTTTATTGATTGCTGCCTCCAGAATTGGAAAGATGCCTTATTTAAATAAGGACTGTGCTAGACATCATATCAAAGGCTTAAACTGATTTGGAGGAGAAGCCCTGGTATGTCCAAGCAGGCTACTCTTCTTAAGTCCCACTCAAAGCACTCAAGCTCTTGGATTGTGGGCAAAGTAAGCTGAGCACAGATTCTCCTGAGAGGCTTTTCAGAGGGAAGTCAGGCAGTGACCTATTGGGTGGCTGGGAGTGGGGCTCTCACAGAGGATAAATGCAGATCTCCTTTGAAATCATGAGGCCTGTTGGAATGGCACTAAATTTTTCCCTCCCTTTTTAGCCCCAGTGAAGGCCCCTGTTGTACACAGAATTGTGAATTCAAGAAAGAACGGGAAAAGTGTCGGAATGATTCTGAGTGTGCAGAAGAAGGGAGGTGCAATGGTAACTCTTCTTTCTGCCCCACATCTGCACCAAAGGAAAACCTGACTGAGTGCAACAGACACACCCAAGTTTGCATCAAGGGTGTAAGTCCTTCTAGAAGTGTTTGTGTTCCTGTTCGGCTCCAGTGTTTGTGTGTTGAACTGTTGCAGCTGTCTTTCTTCGACCCTTTTCTTTCCTTTTCCTCTGGAGTTCGGTAACCAAAATGTTTGTACTGACTGTTTTTGAAACAGATCCCCCGTTTGTCTGTGGTCAGGCCGAGAGGCTCCTTGCCCCAAACACTCTTGGGAGAAGAAGGAAGCCTCCAATCATCCCTAACTTTGTCCTAACGTCGCCAGTGCTGGGACGGAATTGTGTCCTGGGGAGGCGAAGTGGGGAAGCAGAGTCTTTCCCTGGCTCTGTGTCTGTCATGTAGCCAGACAGATTTCTTATTTGTAGGAAAGAAAAGGGCAAGCGGGGTGAAGTTCAAAATGGGCCACCGCATTCATTTTACTATTTCTTATGGTTTAATCTGAGCTTGATGAGATAAAACATCTCTAGTCTGTTTCTTCCCCAGCAATGTGCCGGCTCCATTTGTGAGAAATACGACTTGGAAGAATGCACCTGTGCCAGCTCTGATGCAAAGGATGACAAAGAACTATGCCACGTCTGTTGCATGAAGAGAAGTATGTTTTGTTAGGCTAAGCAATTTAAATTTGGATTATAGCTTTCTGTCTATTTTAATATATGCAGGGATGTGGTCGGGCAAGTATGTCATTGCCTAAGCCTTTGTGGGTAAATGGGGGACGCACCTCCTTTGTAAGAGTCCTCCTGCCCTTTCTTTTCCTGTCTGGTTGGAGCTGAGCAGATGCCTCTGCAGTTGAAATCGTTTTCAGTTGCAGTCTCAGACCTGAAAAGGACGCAGGCATCAGCATTTCAGAGAACCATTTCATCACTTGGTGTCATTCCGTTCCATTCTTCTTCTTCTTTTAATCCTCCAAAAGATCATTTCTTGCTCAGCTTTAAAAAAGAGGTGTTTGCCTCAGAAGAGTGGTGCCCCCCCCCCCCGGTCCCAGCATGGCCGGGGAGGGGAGAGGAGAGGCTTGGCATGTGAGGCATAATAAGGTTTGGGACTCTCATGTCCTGGTGGCAATTATGAGTAAATACTCCCATCTTTCGGCATAGTTCTAATTTCTTTCATGGCAATGTCCTGGCTTGACCGTTCCATGCCAGTAATTTTTCTGCCTTGAACAGCAAAATCCTGATACTCCTCTTCCGAAAACGATAACATTGGGGTGCAAACGGTCTCTGTTTTATCCAGTGCATCCGGAAACCTGTGCCAGTACAGGCTCTGAAGCATGGAAGGCTCACTTCAGTTTCAAAACCATCACCCTCCAGCCTGGGTCCCCCTGCAATGATTTCAAAGGCTACTGTGATGTATTCATGCGCTGTCGCCTGGTGGATGCAGACGGCCCCCTGGCCAGGCTGAAGAAGGCCATTTTCAACCCAGAACTCTATGAAAACATTGCCGAGTGGATTGTGGTGAGTTGAAAGGAACTCTCTGAACAAACCTTGCCAGTTTTATGTTCTGAAGGTGAGATAACAAAATTTAAAATCGATATTCGGTGTTCAAAAAGTATTTGAAGAAATCTGGCAAGAATGCCTAAGAAAAAGGCCTCTCTTCACTGTGGGTTTGTTTACTGCAAGGAGTGAAAGAGGACAATGCCTGGAGCCCCGATTCTGCTTCAAGGATTCAGGGAAGGGTCCCTCTGAACACTGTTGCAGGCGTATCAAGCCCAATTTTCCCTCTCAGGGTTAAGGAGAGTTCAGCAGAGAGTAGATCTAGTAAGTCACAGAAATTAAAGAGCTCAGGCAAGGAAACCTAGTAAAAAGTAGTTTACACTAGCACCATGCTGTGTTTCTGACAGGTTGCCATTTTTTGCTTTTTGACATTTATTCCATAACTCCCGTTTTTGCATTCACTTGCTAGTTTTTCTTTTGCCTAGGAACCAACAATAGCATTCTTCCAGTTGTCAGGGCAAAGAGGGAATTTTTGCATACATGAAGCAATTCCCCAGCCCCTGTTAACATTTCTCCAGTTACTTCATCCACACCTGCAGCCTTACCACATTCTCAGAGTACTTGTCACTTTCTCTTCACTACATTTTTCTTGGAGAGTCTCTTTATAGCAGCTGCTTCAATCTATCTGTACAAATGTCGCTGACTCCCATAGCATCTCTAAAGACACCTTCCAGCAATTCTTCAGTTTATCCCAAAGCATTTCATCCCTAGTGTTTTCAATTCCATTCGTTCTTTGGGATGCCACCTCTTTATCTGCTTCCGGAGCAATATTTTAGAATAGAATAACAGAGTTGGAAGGGACCTTGGAGGTCTTCTAGTCTAATCCCCTGCTTAGGCAGGAAACCCTACACCACTTCAGACACATGGTTATCCAGCATCTTCTTAAAAATTTCCAGTGTTGATTTACAACTTCTGGAGGAAAGTTGTTCCACTGATTAATTGTTCTAACTGTCAGGAAATTTCTTCTTAGTTCTAAGTTGCTTCTCTCCTTGATTAG
>JANHFT010008913.1:0-17006 GCA_032467955.1 Pseudoxenodon macrops
ATCTGTTGCTGGTGCCATTTTGTGTGCTTTTGCATGGTGTGTGAGTCAGTTGTGTTGTTTTGTGTTGTGTGTGTGTATAAAGTGTAAAAGCATGGCCATCCAGTCACCTGACCTCAAGCCACGCCCACAAAATAACCCACACCCACAGAATCGGTAGTAAAAAAATTTAGAGCCCACCCCTGCCCTGTCTTATATTTTTTTGAACTCCGTAATTAGCGTTTGGCCTTATTTTCGGGGAGGTCTTATAATTTTGGGGCGCGTGGAGCAAGAAGGGGCTCCTTTTGCCGTCTTACCTGATTTCCAGCTCTGTCTCCCTAATTCTAACCAGAGGAAATGGTGGGCTGCACATGCATTTAAATATTTTCGGGGAGGGCTTATTTTCAGGGGAACTTATTTTAACGCATGCACTCAAAAGTCCAATTGGGCTTATTATCCAGGGAGGTCTTATTTTGGGGAAAACACGGTACCTATGCAATATTTTTGAGCTGTGTTTTCTTCGGATTATTAGAGTCTATTCTAATAGGTTTATTGTACAGTGACATATAATTCTTAATCTTTCCAAAATCTTCTGCTACTTCACATTGACTGTTTGCAGCAGAATTTTTTTTGCTGTTGTTAGTTCCTTTCTTGGCTTCCAGATTGGTTCATTAATATGAATGGTGAATAGTTCATTGTTTATTTATAAATAACTTATCCCGTGTTGAGAAAGGGATTGATAATGAATGTAAAGCCTACACATCAGCCTACACATATCATTGGCATCCTGTGTACAATTGATGGGTCATTTTCCAGCGAAATAAAAGAGTGATTTTTTTTTAATTGGAAAAAAAACAAAACAATGAAAAATGACCTGGTGTTTGGCCTCCTAGCCCCAGTGGAATAGGCAACCTTAATTTATTTCAATCTATAATCTTTATATCTTTAATCAGTGACCAGCAAAAATGGAAAAGAACAAAAACAAAGTGAAGCAAGTAAATACAATAATATACTAGCAATGGAATAGTCACAAAATAAAACATTAAAATATAACGTCTTCTAAATCTAAAACAGTAGGTATAAAATAAAAACAAAACTATATGTCCCCTACAATTTATTAGTTAAGATGTATCAGACTAAAAGTAAAATTTAAAACAAAGATAGATATGTCGTTAACCAATTATATCTTGATTTCATCGCAACAACACAAAATTGATCTGTTGCACATATAATGAATAGTTTTAAAATCCTGAGGGAGAAGGTTCGTATAACATTTATCTCAATAAATTTAAATTTAAACACAGGTTCAGCTTATTTACATCCTGATGTGTTTGCTAAACAGTATTCAAAGCGTAAGTATTTTTCAGAATTTCTTAGACAATTACTCAGACCTCAAAGTCATATGTGTTGTTTGACAGTTTAACTAACGGAAATGGAAAATTAAATCTCAAAAAAAGGGCAGATAAAGCTTTATCTCATCTTATTATTTCCTGAGGTAATTAAGCTAGAAACCTGGCATTTGAAATGTCTAATTAATACGCATTTAGACCTCTGCAAAAGCTCTTGTGTTTATAATAGGAAGCTTACCTCAAGTCTCTGCATTAGAAAGATTGCTGTTCTGTAAATGATTGTAACTTAACTTATGTGATATAATCTTACATATCCTGGATCCCCATTTACTGTGTTGGCCTTACAATGTTTTTGGGGTGAAATTTTAGGAAGTGAGTGGAAAGAATGGGCAGTTGTTACTCAATCCCATGTCATTTCTGTTTTGTATTGGATGCAGACCAGTGGTGAAATGCTACCTATTCGGTCTGGTTCGGGCAAGTAGGTAGTGGCGGCCGTCGGTGGTTCGGAGAACCGGTGGCGGCCATAGAACGAGGCTCCGCCCACCTGCCCAAAACTCACCATTTCTGGGGTTTTTTTACCATCTGGGCATGTGCAAAACCTTCTGTGCATGCGCAGAGGGTGAAAAAGTGTGTGTGACGAAGGCGCGTGTGCGAACAAATCATGCGCTTCCGAACCGGTAGGAAAGGTAAGTAGATTTTACCGCTGGTGCAGGCCACAAGGGAGAGAACATTTGGAGGTACCATGCCATTGTCCCTGTCCAAGCCTGGCTTGTATTTTCTAGGGACAAACTACCAAATAAATTAGAATAAAGCAAGTCCTTGACTTACAACAGTTCATTTAGTGACCGTTACAACAGCACTGAAAAAAAGTGACTTACGGCCGTTTATCACACTTGCAACCTTTGCTGCACCCCCATGATCACGTGATCAAAATTCAGACGCTTGGCAACTGGTTCATATTTATGACTGTTGCCGTTTCCCAAGGTCATGGGATCCCCTTTTGTGACCTTCTGATAAGGAAAGTCTAATTGGGAAGCCAGAGGAACAACCGTGGTACTAACTGATTAAAATATATATATATATAAAATAAAAAATAAAAGTCGTGAAACGGGGTAAAGCTCACTTAGCAACAGAAATTTTGGGCCCAATTGTGGTCGTAAGTTGAGGATTATATATGGTTCTCTGTGTAGGGATTTATTTGAACTAGTTATGGGAACGAAGGCTTTGCTAGAGACTTCCTAAAGACTTAGGAAAGTCCTTAGAAAATGTCCTTTAAATTCTTACACCAGCTGATTATATTTTAAGAATGACCTGCTCATAGAAACTCATCTCCCCCCTCAGAATACTTCTCCATATTTTGTATATTCAGAGTTTTGAGCTGATGATTTATAAAGGACTCTTGAGGTTAGGGTGAAGGGGCAAGTGAAACCAGAAGAGCTGTGTGATTCCTTAGAAATATTAGTTGCTCATTCCTAGCCTGGAAAGTTTTAGATGCTACAGTTTGGTACTTCCCGCATTAATTTATGCATTTGGAGTTATGACTTTGTATTGACTTTAACTGATAGCAGCTTTGTGTCTTTTTAGACCGGAAAGGCAGAATACAGTTATCTAGATAGTTCACTGTATCAGATATAATATTTGTTTTGATAGGTAAGAAAAGAAGAAGAATTAATTGAGATGGGGAAAAATATTGCGAAGGTACCTGACAGTACATTTATAACAGTATTCTAACGCTTCAGTTTTAAAATTGTAGTACTATATAAAAAAAAACCAATATCTTAAAAATAATTTTTATTTGCTGAGTATTTTAGACATTTACCTTATTTTAATCAAGTTAATTGACCAGGGTTTTTGTTTGTTTGTTCACACTACCCACATGTATTTTAGCTTCTGTTTCTATTAATGCATTTTTTTCCCCTTTTGTCACATTAATAATACTTTGATATATTTTACAGAAACACTTTTTTGTATTCTTACCTGGAATATATGTAAATCTTTATGGCTTACTGGTCAGTGGCCCAAATATAAGCTATTAATATACGAGAGGGCAAAAATTCATACAAAAATGACAGAAGAATTTCTTAATTCTTAAGAGATATAGGAATGTATTTAGGATCGAGTAAATTCCAATCAGAGACCCAATTTAGTATAGTAATTAAGGCATCAGACTAGAAACTGGAAGACCATGAGTTCCCAGCAAATTCACCCTGGGCCAGTCACCCTCTCTCAGCCCTAGGAATCAGGCAATGACGAATCACTTCCAAAATCTTGCCAAGGGAACTGAAGGGACATGTCCAAACAGTCACTAAGAATCAAAACTGACTTGAAGGTCCCAAAAATAAATAAATAAAATAACCAAACCACCAAACAAATTCAATCTGTGCAGAACGAGTATGGAAACTTTTCTCTGGGTAATCTTAGCATATTGAATTCTATCTGAAAGCCACTTTCAAACATGCCAAAATTAGATGTCTTATTTGCAGATGTGACTGTGCGGAAAGTGAGAGTAATGTTACGTTCTACTTTTTTGCATAAACCCTCAAGGCTGTTTAAGCTTATTAAAGCTTAACATAGCTTAAACAATGTACCTTCGGAGTTGATGTCTAATTAGAGAAAATGAACAAAGAATAGCAACCTTTGGATTACCTTGTGTACCTTTCATCGGAGGAATGGCACAGATATTTCCTTGTAGAATTGCGTTGAGCTGCTCCTATGCTAAGATACTGATGTGAAAATTCTCTCCTCCCCTAGGTTGACGGGAACATCAGCAAGATTTATTGCCAAAACCTTTGCTTATTAGCAAAGCTCTTTCTTGACCACAAAACCTTATACTATGACGTTGAGCCATTCCTTTTCTATGTTCTCACCAAGAATGACGAGAAAGGGTGCCACTTAGTTGGATACTTCTCGAAGGTAAAAAATTTATCTTACCGTTACCAGAGTGTCTTGCTTTTATGCAGAATGTTTGTTGGGAAAAAGCATTTCAAATGGGAAGGAACACTTTTTTTTTTTCTGTTTGAAAATAACGATGCTGCTATCTTTTTAAAAAGTCTTCTGAAGACATTGGATTTAGGTCAAAAATACAGGGCACACAGATCCTTTAAATCGCCCATGTTTGAAGCAGAACATGACAGTATAATAATGGTTGTTCAGAGGCTATTTAATTCTTCCTTACTTTATTGAGTTGCATATTTCATATAATTTATCACTTGCATATAGTGTGTTCGATCTGTACCTCCCTCATTAGTACCTGGAAGAAATGGGATAAAATCACTGTATTTTTCAGAGTATAAGACACACTTTTTCCCCCTCTAAAAGAGGCTGATAATTTGGATGCATCTTATACTCCAAATGTAGCTTTTTAAAAGCTTTTTTCGCCAGCCGTAACGAGGTGCTAGCAATCTTCCTGGTTTTGCAGGCTTTTTTCATGGCTACACCCTCTGAAGAAGCTTTTTTTTTTTTCAACCCTTATGTCATTGCAGGCTTTTTTCATTTCTTCTCTCTATCAGCCGTGCTTTAGAAGGTTTTTTTTTCAGCCCTAACCAGAGGATAAAATAACGTGCTGAAACTGACTAAGGAGATCTAGCCTGGTAGGCAGATTTTTTCCCCCTATTTTCCTCCCCAAAAACTAAGATGCGCCTTATACTCCGGTGCATCTTATACTCCAAAAATATGGTATTTTAAAAAGTAAAGTAACTGGGTTTTGCAATCCTAGAATCTCAGACCAGATTTAAGGCTACATTTTGTAAAGCCTAGCTCCTCAAAACCCAAGAACTGCTACGGACCCATAATCAGAAATGTTATTTTTGCCACTGTCTGCACCTTCCTTTCCAGCCTCCCACGCATGTTCTTCTTTCTTTCAGGCTCAGATGAAGAGGATGCAGTGTGTGGGACCAGCAAAGTTGCCCCAGGTTATCCCTGGTCCGGCATTGCCTTACGAAGTGTCTGAGCCTTTCTCTATTGCTAAAGAAGTCCTGCTGTGAGTTGACCCGTAGCTGTTTGTTGCTTAGATTTGTAGTTAGCAGGATGGGTTAAACAGAGGGAGGGAGTTCTCTTCTAGCACTCTTCTTCATCTGTTTGCTGATTGGCCAGGAGTGACCAACAGGGGGAGGGCCCAAAAAGCCAAGATGTCAGCCACGACGGTGTGATTGAAGTGCGTAGAAAAGGACTGGACTCTGATCGCACAAGTACTGGCGCTTCTTGACTTCCTTGGTCTCTTCCCATATGGACTCCCCTGTCAAAGATTATTATTATTATTTAAATTTCATAAAGTGTTTGCGCTCCCTTGCTCTACCTGAAAGCATTCCAGGGTGTTTTACAGAATAGTACAAAGAGGTACATGTTTGCGTGGCAGAATAGCAAGACTGAATGATGTGAGTTTCAAGGATTTTTGAATCGAGAAGTGCAAAAATAAGGAATAAGTAATATGAGATTCCTGCCAGCAGTTAGGCTGAAAGATATCAACAGTTGCTTAGCAAGAGAGGCTCGGTGAGAATAAAACAGGCCGAATGTTATAAAAATGATGAGGGCATAATACCTTGCCCAAAACGGTGTCTTCTCAAAAGCAGAAAAGACTCGTGGACCAAGGTGGTTGAACATTAAAAAAAAATTACGTGATATTTTCTATCAAACCCCTGTTATAAAGAGGGGACTTCAAGAGAGGACCAGCTGTTGGTGTACAAAGGTGCAGAAACATGAATACAGGTAGTCCTTGACTTACGACTATTCATTTTAGCGACCACTCAAAAGTTACAGCAGCACCGAAAACAGTGAGTTGCAACTGGTCCTCGCACTTTACAACTGTCACGCAATCTCCACGGTCACGTGATCAAAAATTGGGCACCTGGTAGCGGGCATGTATTTATAAAGGTCTCAGTGTCCCAGGGTCATGTGACCGCCATTTGAGACCTTCCCAGTTGTCTTCTGTCAAGCAAAGTCAATGGGGGAAGCAGGCAGTAGAGGGATGAACCGGTTTAACAACCGGTTCAGTGATCACCTAACGTGCATGCGTGCAGCATTCAAAATACAGCAATTTGAAGCTCAGCTGCTTACCTTCTAACGCAGCCCCGGTAAGCGGAACAGCGGAGGTGCAGAAACCAGCTGTGCCAGAAAAAAGGAAATATAGGACAGGAGAGGGCAGAGGCTGGTGGGTGGGGCCAACTGATTGTCGGAACTACCGGTTCTGCCGAACCAGTCCAAACCAGCAGCAGCCCACCACTGGAAGCAGGATTTACCTAACCGCCACTCCCATTCATTTAACAATCGCTATGATTCACTTAACAACCATGGCAAAACAGGTGCATAAAACGGGGTGCATCTCGCTTAACCAACTGCCTTGCTCAACAGTCTCAGTTTTGGTCCTAAATCCAGGATTACCTGTAATAAAACCAGCCATTCTTGCTGAAAATCAGAAACCTAGAATGCACTGCAGCTTGGTGCCTCTTAATACATTCCAAAGAAAATACTAGAATATTCCAAAACAAAATATTCCAAAGAAATGAATGATTTCAAACCTGGGTTGAACTTTTTTCATTTTTTTGAAGACTGGATATTCACCTGTCTGAACTGGTATAGGATCTCCTGCTTGAGCAGGGTGCTGGACTAGAAGACCTCCAAGGTCCCTTCCAGATCATTGTGTCATTGTGGAGGCACTTTCACAGTGGTGCTAAGAGGTCAGGCTACGTATTGTGGCCCCGTCAAAAGCTGCAGTGCGAGTCTCAACTCTGCTGCACTGGACGAGTCTCTGCAGTTTTAACCCATCTTGCTGGCTACAGATTTAAGCAACAGCTGCATAGGATTCAGGGCATCTTAGGCTTCTCTGCTGGTCCCAGGCACTCCAACCTTCCATCTGGATTTGCCCCTAAAAGGAGAGGGAAAAATGTGGCTTATATGAAGGGTAAGTTGTAAGTAAGCACAGATAATGACATTGTACGAAATTGTTCCTCATTGTAGGACGCACCTATATAAAATGGCCGCAGGTGCCATTTTTCTGGCTTTGTGGAACTCGACTCTATTTTAGCTTTGTATCTGGTCTAAACTTGGTCCGTTTCGTAAAACTCTTCATTTTGAAATGGAAATGTAACCTGGCAGTGATGGCGTTCTCTCCCAACATTTTTGTATTTGTTTTCCACATGAAGCGTGGGATACCTGCCACACAATCCCCTTGATTGCGTTTCAATATGTGCACATCACTTTTTCCTCCTTCAGTGAAAATACTTGAGTACACTCGTACTGTATTTGCTAATAAAGACAAATGGAAATACTACTACTAATAATAACAATGGTGCAAATTGATAATAAATGTTAAGGGCGCACATTAAAGATTGGGTTTTTAAATTACGCAGAAGGCTCCTTTTTCCTGAGTTATGTGTGAAGAAACCCTGCCACAATTTCTCATGAAAGATGTCCATCGCAGGAGAAAGCTGTGACAGTGTTCCAATATGCACTGGGGGAAAAAATTACACTTTCGGAATGGAAAAAAAAATGGCACTGTGGGTAGGTAAAAGTGCCCATGGCGCCAGTGTGCCTTCAGAGGTTGTTCTTGGTATTCAAAGCATAGCCTGGCATTCTTCTTCTTTTTTTAAAATGGTATTTCAATTGAAAACCAGAAGCTGTCATACTTCTCTAACCATTTTTATTTACATAAATGCCTCTGGGCCTCCAAGATGGACTCTCAAGATTTGCTTGAAAAAAGTAGTATTAGAAAACTGCAGCCCAGTGCTTGGTTTAGGAGTCTGTCCATTTGATCCACTAAGATTAAGAGCCACGGTGGCGCAGTGGTTAGAATGCAGTGCCGTAGCATCTGCTGCAATTTTGCAGTTCAAATCTCACCCGGCTCAAGGTTGACTCAGCCTTCCGAGGTGGGTAAAATGAAGACCCAGATTGGTGGGGGGCAATAGACTGAGTCTGTAAACCGCTTAGAGAGAGCTGTTAAAAGCACTGAAACGGTATATAAGTCTAAGGGCTATTGCTATCCAGATTTGGGGAGAAGATACCGATAAGCAAGATAGCTTCTGGGACCAAGAAGCTCCAACCTTGGCAACTTCACGACTTGTGGATTTCAACTCCCAGAATTACTCAGCCAGACATGCTTGCTTGGAGTTGAAGTCTTGAAGTTGCCATTTTTGGAGACCTCTGCACTAATCAAAAAAGGAACTCCTGCCTCAAAATATGGGCTTGGGAATATAGCCTCCCCATGGCTATAATGTCCTCCTGGCTGACCTACCTGAGGTGACCAGCAGCTGCAATTCCAAAACATGCATTTTGTTTCAACATGGGAGGTTTTAGTTAGGAGTAAGGTGCTCTTTTTACTATCTTCCAGAGAGTGGTTCATGTCTCAGAAACAAAAATGGTGTGTGGGCTACTTCTCTTTCTTGCAAAACCTATCATCCTACCCAATTTTGCACAACTTTTTGAGTCCTGAGTAGGATCACCCAAACACATTAGAATACTCTTTGGGGTTACTCAGCTTTTGGAACTGAGTTCTGCAGCCCTGCATTAGAATTAGAATTAGACTATAATTATTGGCCAAGTGTGATTAGACAAACAAAGGAATTTGTCTCCTGTGCATAAGCTCTCTGTGTACATACAACAATAATGATGAATCATTATCATAGTCATTGTAAAAATACATTCTTACATCATTTCTCACACATGAATGAAACAGCATAAAGCAAAAGAAGGCACAGACCAGAAGTTACTGGATGTCTTCTTTGCTTTTTCTGCATTTCTCAACCTCAACAGCTGTAAAGATGTGTGGACTTCAACTCCCAGAATCCCCCAGCCAGCATGCTGGCTGGGGGATTCTGGGAGTTGAAGTCCACATACGGAGAAATGCTGGATTAGATAACTGTTCTGCTTTCCAAATTCCTCCCTTCTTCTTTTGCTTGGCTGCTTCCAGCTTCTTCTCCCAATTGTTAGAAGTCTGTCAGAAGGACCATCTGTTCACTAGAATAAATAGATTCTTAACATCTGATTTAAAAAAAAATGTTTAAAAAAATCCTGAGCAAATCTTAATGAAATATAGTTTGCTTGTTATCTATTCACAACCATGCATTTGCATTTTGTCTGCTTCGGAGTACACCAGATATATCCTCTGGACACCTTTGTTCCATCATTTACATTAATTAATTAATTTCTTTACTATTTTCATTCCTTTAAAAATTTGAGACTCTAGTGGCCATTTTGTTTTACTCATCCTGAGTATTTTATTTGCATTTTATATAGATCTACATAGACAAGGGATCCTTGACGTACAACAGTTCATTTAGGGGCTGTTCAAAATGACAACGGCACAGAAAAATGTGACTTATGACCATTTTTCACCCTTATGACCATTGTAGCATTCCCATGGTCACATGATCAAAATTCGGGCACTTGGCAACCGATTCATATTTATAACAGTTGCAAAGGTCATGTGATCCGCTTTTGCTACCTCCTTACAAGCAAAGTCAATGGGGAAGCCAGATTCGTTTAACAACCCTATTACTAACTTAAGAACAGCAGTGATTCACTTAACAACTGTGGCTTGGGAGGTCATAAAATGGGGCAAAATTCACTTAACAAATGTTTCACTTAGCAACAGAAATATTGGGCTCTATTGTGATCGTAAGTCGACAACTATCTCTATGTATGTGTGTGTGTGTATCTATACTACACACACACAAACACACACACACCTCTCCGTGTAGCTTTTTTGGGGACAATGCAGAAGGTCTCCGCTGGTCTTAGTAGGTAGTTTTACGATTTCCTATTCTACTTCTGCAGCCCTGGGATTTCTTTCATTCAAATATTCACCAAGATTATTTGTTTGTAATTAGGAGCCAATAGCTTTCATGCTTTCCTTCAGAGCAATCTTGGTCTATTTCCCCAAGAGGCAATTTCTGCCTTACTGCTGTCATTGTTCAATTAAAACAACATCATGTCCTGTAATGAGCACCAACCAGCCATTTACCTCAAGTTAACTCACTCACTCAAAAATTCCCTCAATTTGTAGAAATAATGAGCACTGATAGCTGTTTCCCCATTGATGAGGAAGAGCAGACATATGAGCTATCAATTATGCACATTAGGCAAATACTGATGTGTGTGTGTGGGGGGGATGTATTAAAAAAAATCAAGATGGCTGTTCTGCCTGCCATCTTGGTTATTTTGATCACACTGTAGATGCCTTTATGAGAGCAAGTCTCATGGATGGAGTCATTCTCTTAATTCCCCCATTAAACATACCATTTTTCTTGCTATATTTTGGCTGACTGACATCGCAGGATGAAAAATAGAATTCTTTCTTGGCCAAGTGTGATTGGACACACAAGGAATTGGTCTTTGGTGCATGTGCTCTCAGTGTACATAAAAAGACAAAATACATTCGTTAAGAATCATGAGGTGCAACACATAATGATAGAAGGCCTCCCTACTTGGTTGACATGGTTGACTCTCTGGTCTTTTTATTTATTAGGTGGGCCAATTAGACAACCTCGTTGACCCTGTTTAGATTTTCTCATTATTTTTGTTTGTTTGTTCACTCTTTTTATTTTGAACATAAAACCATTGGTGTTTTGGAGCACTTGCCTGGTATAAAATATATTGCAGGCAAAACATGCAAGTGCCAGGGATGTTGTTTAAATGTGAAACACCACATAAGTCAAGGTTTCACTAAAGACCTCATTCAGGACAACGCCGAAAATATATTTTGCTAGGCTCTGTCCTCTTGGCAGGAGAAGGAATCATGAGCCAATCCAGGGAATGATGTGAACCAAGTTCTTAGGAGGATCAGAATGCTACGTAGATCTCTGAAAGTAATTATGCTAAGGGGCTTGCAGATTTCCTTTAGATCAGTGTTTCCCAACGGTAGCCATTTTAAGATGTCTAGACTTCAACTCCCAGAATTCCCCAGCCAGGATTGCTGTCTGGGGTTTGCTAGGAATTGAAGTCCGTTGGGAAACAAGTACCGTTGGGAAACACTGCTTTAGACATTGAATTCAAGGATGCTAAAATTGTAGATGTAAAATTCATGGATACTAAAATTGTAAAATTGTAGAATAGGTAGCTGTTGAAAAGCGAACCAATAATACTGTGCCAGAAGAGGACCAGGCCTGCATAAGTACAAATGTATATCAGGCACAGTTGTGAGTTCGTTCTATTTATTCCTTTTATGTAAGAAAAAATAGTAAATGCACACATTTCCGGTGCTGGGCAAACCAGTTGTTACATTATGTGGCGGCCACCTCTGCCCTTCACGATATTTTCAGCCGTCTCCCCTGTTTCCTCTTTTCCAGGAAAAACTGTGCCAGCAGAAGTATAACGTCTCCTGCATCATGATCATGCCTCAGTACCAAAGGCAAGGATTTGGGAGGTTCCTCATCGATTTCAGTAAGTGAACGGGCTGCCTTTGCCTTCGTGAATTTGGGAAGGGGATATTGCAGTGGAAAACCAGAGAGAGCAACGGTGCTTTTCTATGCATGGACAATGGGCTTTCTGTACCTAATTGCATCCGGGCAGAATAAGTCCATTAAAAGAAACATCTAATCCTGTGATAGACCTGAAGCAGCAGACTCCCTGTCTCTCGCTCTTCGCAGGAATATTAGCTCTCGGTGTTGTTAGGTTGAACAAATTGTCTTAAATTGCATTCCTTTCGGGTTGTTCATTAATACAGAGAGAAGCCGTGATTAAAGTAAGAAGGTAATTTAGGACCTTCTTCAGTTCCTAGATTTCTGTTTTAGCACAAAGTGTACTTTAGTTGAGCAGTACTTAAAACGGAGCATAACGTTTCAGGCTTTTGTTCCTTTCAAAAACGTAATTGTCTCAGGTCTGAAAGAGACAATACTTCTTGGAGCACGCTGTAAAAAACAGTATATCCTATTTTTTTTATTTTTTTTTAAATCATGCACTTAGGCAGGCAGGCAGTACTTTGAACAGCTCAAAATATTACCTCCGCTGCTTCTATATAGTTTTTTATCAAAAGGCAGGAAAACAAAACGTAACCAGTAAACAGGTTAATCGTTTAAACCAGGGGTGTCAAACTCGATTTCATTGAGGGCCGCATCAGGGTTGTGTTTGACCTTGAGGGAGGGGCAGGGGGGGCATGATCAGCTCGACATCACTTGGGTCGGGGGTTCCTGTGATGGCTCAAGCGCTCTGCCAGTGAAAATGGGCTCCCGAACTCTGCTTTCGGCTGCTATGGCTTCCATGCAATTCTCTCGAGTTAAAACAGAGCTCAGGAAGTCGGCCTACAGCCCTCACGGACTCCATCTTCGGCTGCAATGGCCTCCTGCAACCCTCTTCCAGGGAAAACGAAGCTCAGGAGGGTGGCCCTCGGCCTTCCCGAGCTCCATTTTTACTGGCAGAGGCACCGCCGGCCGGTCTTTTGCTGTTTCCAGGGTGGCCCCGTGGGCCAGATCTAACCATCTAAGCTGGATCCAGCCCCTGGGCCTTGAGTTTGACACCCCTGGTTTTAACCACGTAGTTAAAAAACAAGCAGTGGTAGATGCAAGCATTTTATATTGACTTGTCAGTACCAAACCTAAGAATAACACGGTTAAAAGCGACATAGAACATAGGGTCTAGCGAGAGCATTATTTAAACATATGATCTATGCAGAGACCAGCCCATGACAAACCTTACGCCCACGGAAGGCGTAAGTTGACAGTAGTTTCTGCACACACAAAGGAGACTTCAATCGATGGATGGCAACCGCTTTGGCGAAACGCAGACCCGTAGCTGGTATATGTGTCGCAATAGCAGAAGAAGCTGTGTTGTGGCCATGGTTTACAATTTAGATTAAAGGTTGCATTATCATTAAGAAAGGACAAAGACAGTGTCTGTTCATGTGTTTTATTCTCGGGGCAGATGGCACAAGTTGTATACTGCCCTCCGTAGTATACGTAATGCAGGTCAGAATGAAACTTCAGGGGAAAAAATGTTTTTCCTTTCATCTATCTTGGCCCCCACCCCCAAAATGCTTAATTCAAATAACATTTAATCACATTTAAAAAAAAAGAAACTTGACATTTCCGGCACTTTAGAGTTTCTTCTCCGTGATCTGTGTTGTCAAAATTGGAATTGGGAAGGAGATGGGTATAAGTAGGACGTTTTTGTTTTGCATTAGCAGTGGTCATGAAAAAGGGAGATTGCTAATCACTTCCTTTCAGAATATTCATGTTTGACATTTTAGAAATTACAGAAGGGACTTGAGTGCCGCTAGGAAACTTAAAAAAAAAATATTTTTCAAAAGCCTGCCTCCTTTTCCTAAATTGGAACCCAGCAGGGAGCATCGTCAGAGAACATTCAGGAACTGAATCAAAGCGGAAGGCTGACATTTCTCTTCTGATGAAGAAGGTGATGTTTGAAATGCAAAATATACATTGGGAGAATGCTTAAGACGACATCTTAATTCCAATAAATCGGCTTACCTGTTGCTTCATCAAACGCAGGTCTCAGGAATGTTTTTATGAAGAAGTATATTTTGGTTTTTTAACATCATGGAATTGTAGCATTGGAATGGGCTTTCAGAGACGAGCAGGTTGTGTCAAGCACATCATCAGTTTGGAGTCTCTGCGCCCCCTTAAGAGACCTAAGTCCAGTTCTCCTTAAAGTTAGTTGATAATTCAAAAGTACTACAAGCTTATTTTGTGCCACCTATACCAAAGAATCTGAAATAGTAACATTCGAGGTGAATTGGCGACAGATATGGGAGTTGAAGTCCGCAAGTCTTAAAGTTGCCAAGGTTGGAGAGCCTTGCTTTAGGAGCTAGGAAGAACAAAGAATGCAGTACTTCAGGCTACTTCTGCTGACTGCCCGCTGACTGCAATTTGTTAGTTCGAATCTCACCAGGCTCAAGGTTGACTCATCCTTCCATCCTTCCGTGGTCGGTAAAATGAGGACCCAGATTGTTGGGAGCAATAGGCTGACTCTTTAAACTGCTTAGAGAGGGCTGTAAAAGCTCTGTGAAGTGTTGTATAAGTGCTGTTGTTATTCTTCCCTGTGACAACTCACTAAGTGTTTGAAAAACGCTATCGTATTTTCCTTTAGCTTTCTCATCTTAAGGTTAAAAACACCAAATTCCTTCTCCATAGAATTTAGCCTACAAGTCCCTTACCCTCTTCTCACTCTTGACAGTATTCTCTTCCTCAGCATCCTCCTGGTAGTGTGTCCATCAGAACTGGGCCTTTGGTCAGGTCAGCTTCAGGGTTGACAACACCCAATGTGGCCTGATCCGTGTTGAAAACCAGGAGGCCACCCTGTGGTAGCCCCTGGATTCCTCTCTCCGTGTTGACATAGAAACATTAAGAACTATGCAACTGGTTATAGTACTTCATCTAGCTGCAAATTCATTTGGTTGTGGGACCTTAGCTTACTTAGTCACTTGTTGGCAAAAAGCAATGAAGATTTACTTGGCACGATCTTTTTTTTTTTTAACAAATCTATGCTGGCTTCTGTTCTTTTTATTTAAAATGTTGTTTCGCTTCACTGATGGATTTGAAGATTCTCATGATATCTAAGTAATGATGTTTTACAGTTGAGTTACATTAGCCTTTGGCTAGCCGGAGTATTTTAAAAGGGCTCCTAACCTGTTAAACTTATGCAGCAGCTGTCAACTTGTTCAATACAGTGTTAGTGAGGGTTAGGAGTAGGGAGATAGGAGAAATTGTGGCTCCCAATTCTGATGGCACATTCTAGATAAATGTAAAAACATAGAATAAGACCTCATGTTTTTTGATGTAGTTCACGGGTGTCAAACTCAAGGCTGGTGGGCCAGATCTGGACCATGGGATGCTTAGATCTGGCCTGTGGGGCCACCCTGGAAACAATAAAGAACCAGTCCACTGTGCCTCTGCCAGCAAAAACTTGAGTTTGGGAGGGCCATAAGCAGCCCTCGCGAGCTCTGTTTTTGCTGGCGGAGGGTTGCAGGAGGCAATCGCGGTCAAAACGGAGCTCAGGAGCCTGTTTTCACTGGCAGAGCCCTTGGGCCTCCACAGGTGACATGAGCGACATCGAGCTGGCCATGTCCATCCCAGCCACGCCCACCCGATCCCCCAAGGTCAAACACAACCCTGATGCAGCCCTCAATGAAATTGAGTTTGACACCCCTGATGTAGTTCAAACTTTTACAATTCATTGTCAGGTTATATATATTTACAGTTGCATGTAGCTAAACGTATTTTCTTAAGTGTGTGTTTTGTGAGAAAATGGGTTTCAAAAATGCACATTTGAATTTACACATGCATATGAGCCTCAATTAGTTTTTTTTTAAATGACACCCTTTATTCAGACGTGAAACAGAACACAGGCATGAATTGCAATATGCAAAATCGTTGTGCTACGGAGACAACTGTTTTGTTTTTCTCTGTTGCTTGTTTCTGCATTTCTTTCCCATTCTTTTTGAATGCAGTGATCAGAACTGTACACAGAAAACCAACTGCAATTGCGCATCACTGATTTAAGCACGTTGTTTTACCTTCTATGATCCTCTTCCTAACGATACCTTGGATGGAATTTGCCTTTTCTTTTTTCGACACCCACACAGCGGATTGTCACTTCCATTCAGCTGTGATTCCCACTGAGAGCTTTGGCAAAAAGATACGTAAGAGAAAAATGCGTGCCGTACTACATTCCCTTGGCACAGGAAATGGGGTGACTTGCTCCGTGAATCTGGAGTTTTGAGGCTGCTGTAGCTAAGGTTTCTTCGTGGGAAGATGTGGTTCCCTCTTGCTTTAAGGAAATAACAGTAGGGTCCCTTGTGGTGACATCTTCTCTTGAACCAGAATATTTCAATCATTATGGTTCATCCTTGAATACAATCTTCTTGGCAAAGATGGTTGCAAAATTAGAATCGTTTCAGTTCCAAGTGCAGACAAATGGCGTTGATTATTTGGAGAGCTGAGCATTTGTTTGGGATTGGTAGTTGCTTTGATCACTCTAATATATGACATAAGAAAGCTTGAAATCAACTTCTTGGTCATATATGTAATAAACCATATAATATGATTATTACCCCATGCTAGTATAATTTTAACGATATATCAGCTATAGCAGAAGAGCAGGCTGAGCTGGAAGGTGGAGTTAAATGTGTCATCAGTTTAGAATCATTGTCTTGCCACACTCTTGTTCCAGTTCCTAGTTCCAGCTCCCTGTGAATTCCATTGACCCTCATCTAGTGCCAATTTAGCTGTAACAATTACCGTAGTTGACTAGATTTTTGTTTATAAGTAGCAATAATAAACTCTTCTGTGCTTTGAACTCAATGAATGCTCCTGGTTATTTGTACCTAACACCAGCTGCCACAATAGTTTCATCCCTGATGCTGTGTTCTTGCAAATATTTCCTTAAATTCTTGTATTATATGTTGTGTTTGTAAATTGTCTATAGAAGGCAACAGGTAAATAATAGTTACGGCCAAATTTCGGAATTTAAATAATTAATATAAATGATCATACTACCAGATAAAGGACAGGTAAGTACCGTAATTGAATATTTTAAATTTATTTAAATCATCATTGTTTATTGGAAATATTGTATAACTTGCTTGCTAAAATATTTAAACCACTTCAGCATTTCCAATTTTGAAAAAGCCACTATACATACAAACATACCGTGTTTTCCCAAAATAAATGCTTGGCCTTATTTTCGGTGAGGTGTTATTATTTTTGAAGTGCAGGTGGCAGCGAGCGTGGTCACCTCATG